>UXGD01000202.1:0-79018 GCA_900474315.1 Torymus auratus | reverse complement strand
GAAAATAAAAACAGGATATCACTCCAATGTTTTAATAATGGAGAATAATAAAAATAAAAAAATTCTTAAATTGGTGCTCTGCACATTTGCATTGATTTTGATGTGCAATTCACGAGATATTCCAAAGAAATCCGATGTTGGCAGACATAACCTCAACAACTTTATCATCTTATCCTGTTATGCTGCAATAAATTATGTGTTTCGCTACATACACGTTTTCACCTTTGATATATTTTCGAAATACAATCCCTACGTATTCAAATAACTCCGATATTGTGATAAGAGGCATTGAAAGCGCATTTAAAATTTTCAATTTCAATTTTGAACGACGTTGTTCGTCAAACAAACTAGTTAACATGACAAATAGTATTG
This sequence comes from Torymus auratus, assembly GCA_900474315.1. Lineage (NCBI taxonomy): Eukaryota > Metazoa > Arthropoda > Insecta > Hymenoptera > Torymidae > Torymus > Torymus auratus. The sequence goes on along the minus strand of UXGD01000202.1, from coordinate 78,646 downwards.
CTGCTTCGCTCAGCTGCTTGGCGCGCTGCCGCTGCCGCGCGCGCGGCGTTCCGAAACTCACTCACAAACTGCCGAGAGTGGTGGGGGTGGTAAAGTCGGCCATGTTGAAATGATTTTTTCCTTAGCACTGGGTGTATATATTATATATAGCTGCAGGCAGAGAACGAGATATGTATATATGTTGCTGGAAATGCTGGAGAGAAGCCGAGTACGTATGTACTACGTATAAGGTACATAACGTGTGTATATATGTATATGTATCTATAGGTGGGTTTCGTCGGTAGGTGCAATGTGTATAGGATGAGCGGCGGCCCCAGGCCGCCGGCCGCTTCGATTTTTCCCACTGCGCATGACATGCGCGAGAGAGAGAGTGAGTGCGCTGGGTTGATACTCCATGCACATTGCACACTGCGCAGTGTGGGATGTTTTGAATAGAGAGGAGAACACAGAGCGCAAAACTGACGCGCAATTCGCTCGTGTATGTGGATGGATGTGTATAGGTACGTAACTACTGCGTAAGGGCGATTGATGAATGGACGATTGCGTCGTTCGTATAGAGATTCGGAGCTGTGTTTACGAAGGTGGAAGATCAGAGATATAGGACTTGATAAAAGTTTCATGAGGGAGCTATTTTTATATTGAAAATATGGGGTTTGGATTACTTTAGTAAATAATGCGGAGCTGCTGTCAATCGTTAGTGTACTATAGTAGTAAAAATAAGATTCAAATGAGATCGTTAAATTTAATTTGCTTATTGAATAATTCATAATATTAACTCAAGAATTGTTTCAAGTATAGATAAACCCATTAACTTGTCAGTATACATTTATTATTTATAATAGAATAATAATTCCAAAGAATGTCAATAATATTCGATTCAACGAGCTTCAAAAGTACGAAGGTACAACACGTTTATGTGATCATAAATCTTTTTATTTAGTTCTGTATGCGAAGAGCATTGAAAATATGCGAATGAGAGATGTTATAGTAATTTCATCATAACAAACGTGTGACGTTTAACATTCTGCATTAATCACCCGTGTAACTAGGCGTAATAATAAAAATTTATGGTCCACAATAAAGTAATAACATAAGGAAAAGAATAATCACGTGAAAAGCAATAAACTTACTTCTTTTACGGGACAACAATGTCAGAACATCGTCGACATATCCGAGTATATTTACAAATACGAATTACAAATATTTTCCAATACACTTTTTATGAATCATAATGAAAATTTTTTTTATTTGCATACGTACTTATCTTTATGATGTAATAACAGTCATTTGTGTAGCTACTGTAGAAAAAAATCTATTGCGTAAATATGAAAAATAGGAGAGCTCGTAATTGTAAAAAATGATAAAAATTATACTTTTAGCGAATTAGTGAAATTTTACTCTAACGATGAAGAATGTCTGGAATTCGCTAATTTTTGAAGTTTTCATTTTACGGCGCGCTTTTTCTGCGCACTGCGAGAATTACAGATTAGCCTTTAGGCGGTTTCTCTCCGCTTTGTGCGGCCTTGGCTGGGTTGGTATACGAATGGCTGAGCCTCGATTTCTCGAATTCAATAAAAAAAATTCTTTACAATTGTAGAAACTAGAATTTAGAACTTTGCTTTTGAAGTAAGAACTTAACTATTCCCGTTAAAACTTGAAGTATGTTATGTTTTGCATAATAGGTTACGGTATGTATTTCGACATGAATTAGGCCGCTAGTAAATTAAATGTTTTAAAAATTCTACGGTTTTACGAATTCGTCTGTAGGTATAATAATTTACATGCTGAAGTTATATTTTTGGTGTGTAAAGTTATTAAATTACCCTATATTTTTACTTTCAAGGGATTTTATACATCCACAGGTGTAAATTCTACGTATTATCCTATATTACGCAAATATGGAGCTTATGCATAGACATTACTTATTATGACTATTTAATTAAATTTATAGCTACGAAATGCTAATCTCTTGATAAATTAAACATTCCATAAAGTACAATATCTCGGATTATATATCAAATATCATTGTACACAATAAATGAAAATTAAATTACTAAAGTTCTGGCTATTTCCCATTCTTATTTGCAGCTTTCACGTCCTTTATAAAGCTTCTTCATTGTTGTTTAATTAATTTTCCGTTCCCGAATGCAAAAAGAAAACGGCTGGGACGACTTTGCGCTGGATCGATAAATTCAATTATATTTTAAACGCGCTGCAAAGTCCTGGAGCGAAACTTGTGCCGCCGCCGTCGCTCGGTCAAAATAACTCTTTGTCCAACGTTCAAAGTCATCCGTTCACTTTTGGCATCGCGTGCATCTCCTTTCAAGCTCTCGGCAATATATAACTATAGATAGAAATTCGAGCGTCGCGACGTGACGCGCGAGGATCGCGAAAGAGTGGGACGCTTTTTAGAATCACATCTGCCCGAAAAGTGAATCGCTAGAAAACTCAAGAAAAATATATTAACGGTCGTGTCTTCTGTGAAATGACAATATTGGAATTCGTAAATGTAAAGCGTATTTGTCTTTGCAAGTGATGTATCATTTCAAATAAGGTAGGAAATTTACAAAAATCACTTTAACTGTTCATTTATTTACCTTTTTTTTGTTTATTTAGCGAACACGTAATTTACGAGTTTTTTTGCCTTTTTGTACTTGTCGAAACATAAATTTCGTAATAAAACTGTTTAACCTGCTTTAAAATCGCGTAATACGTTAAAAAAATGCAGATAACTTTCGTGCGGATTACTTTACAATGCTATATCTGGTTTCGTTTTCGCGAAAAGGAATTTCAGGTCGGCTAAAAGAGGACCAAAAAATGGCGAATACATTGAGCAAACGCGTATGATATCATTCACTTGCATGCTGGATTGTAACGGTTAAATAATGGAAGTAAAAAAATTCACCAACGTTATGCTGAATTATTTTTCCATTAATTCAAAAGCGAAATTATTGTTGTACTTCTTGTTTAAATGTTTTATTCACCAGTTTTGTTGTAATTTTATGAATATTTTTTTTTCAATTACAGTCTCATTAAAGTTTAAATTTTCGTTTTTATGACTAAAGGAATAATAATTTATATTTTATTCATCCAGCATTTAAAACATGTAAAAATGAAAAGTTTTCTATTTTTAGACAGGCCGCATAATAATTATATACAGTATAAAGATAATAATCGGATAGCTTTTGTTCGCACGTCAAAACATCTAAATAAGAAAATCTCTCTTCCCAGTTTGCGTTCCCAGGCGTATACTATGCAAGTTCAGATAATTATCTCGACTTCCATCATTAAACGTACGAAACTACCGACGGACAATAGAGACTATATAGCGTATACGCTCTTGAATTTCTCATTGGAGCTGTATATTATCGATCACAACGCGTCCTAACTGCGAGCACAAACTATTCTCCATACCCGTGGTACATACAATTATGTCGGCGTTGATGGACAGGCATTAAAGAAGAAAAAAAGGGGGAAAATTAATCAGCGTTTAGACGCGAGTCGTGCTGACCGATTGCTATATAAACGCGCTCTCTCATTGCTATTTAATTGCGGACTTAACAGTTTAAAAACCGTTCACGCACGTTGACGCTCGTTTCTCAAGAATCCAATCTAAAATGTCACACAGAGAGGTAACGTTTTTTTTTCTCTTTCTCCTTAACACACGGCCCGCTGCAAACTGTTCAATCAGCCAAATAGTTTTACCGTCGATTTTGAAGCTGCGACCAGTTTACGGGCGCTACTATTACGTTGTTTGAATTTAATTAAACTAGATATGGTCTGATTGACTACCAAGGAAATCCACTCGGACACGTAGCTATGCGCTTTAATGGTAACTTTCAACATTCCTAAACCGAAAAATTATAATCCGAGAATATATATTCCGGTCTAATTGCAACCTTACGCTCATTCAGCGTGTCAGCGAGGAGAGGTTTACTTTCGTCTACTCGTCGAACCTACTCTTCCATCTGTATACATACTCTAGAGAGTCGCGTCCTCATATCCCGAGCTCCATCATTACATAGAATTTTCCAGCCGAGAGCCGAAGAAACATGCAAATAATTGACACCATTGTTCGTCCCCCTTTACTTGCGCCTCTCTCCTAAATGATCCACCGAACCAACCAAAAAATCAGCTGCTGTGTAGCTACAATGCATCTCTCTCGGGCCGCTATATAACACACGTATGTAAGTAGAACAAGCCAGACGCAGTCGCGGCGGGGGCCTCCAGGGATCGGCGCGCGCGCGCGGATCAGATACTTGAAATTTCAAATTTTCCACATTCCAAACAATTATACGCATAGGTCGCAGGCCGTCGCCGTGTCTCCTTTAGGTCGCGAAATTCGTATACCCCTCCCCTGGGCCGACAATTTCGCGCCACTATTACCATGAACAAACAAAAAAGCTGCCGTAAAATTTTACGTTTCTTAAACCCCTGTTGTGCAAAGCTTTCATGCGCGTTATGTGCAATACATAACTCTCTTTCTCTCTGCGCTATATAGATACTATCGATCGTTTGCCCGAAATTTCAATTGAATCCGCAAGAGAGAGAGGATAATCGAGAGACAAAGGCGAACGACGCACAAGGTCTCCCTCTCTCATTCGGCGCCCATTCCCATCATCACATTCTATATATCGTCCATCTCTCTGTACTATACATCTCCCCCGCGCGTGCAAAGTGAAAAGGCTCTTGCACGGTTGCTCGTATGTGCATGCATGCACAGTTTTCCATTTTAACGCGCGCTCACGCGTTCGGCGAAATTGGCGATCGTTTCGCACTCGCGCGTATATACGTACAATCTATCGTACACCTCTATACCTACATCCAATCGCGCGACCTGCCGCGAGGTCTCGTCGCCCCAAGCCATGGGGCAACCTACATTAATGCAGTGCACTTTTACTCGCGCGCGCGTTAGCTCGGCGCGCACGGCCGGCCTTGCAGCGCACGAGCTGCGGCCTGAATACCTTTTGCCGGCCCGCATCGCAGTCAGTCGGCCCTTTCTATCGCGAGCGCGCGTGTACAGAGTGTAAGTGTACGTGCACTTATATATACACAAGGCGCGCGTGCACAGGCTGTTTTAGAGCTGCGCCGCCGACGTGTAGGAGAGAGAACGCGCCGTGCCCCAAACGCGGATACCCGATTCTCCTTGACTCTTCCAGAGAGTGTAGACAGAGAGAGAGGGAGAAAGAGATATGGCTTATGATGGTCTGCTTTGAGAGAGATGGAGATGAGGGAGAAAGAGAGAGTTTGCGATGGGTATAGGTCGCGCGAAGATGCGAGTAGGGGTTAGCCAAGATATGCTGGTGCATCCGTTTCGTTGCGTAAGGCATGTTAAAGGGGATGGAATTTGTATAGTTACCTCGGTTTATTTTTGAGTTTTATGAATGGATTTTATTGTTTACTGTTCTTAATTCGTTGAAGGCTTAAATAACTACAGTAAAAATTTTAAACTGAGAAAGAATAATGAAAAGTGTGAATGTGATGCAATGCTCCGACCTCCCCTTGAGAGAGATTATGATGAGAATCTTTAGATAGTTCTTTTCTTTCCCTGTATATGTCATTTTTTTTTTAAACGAAACTATGACATAATACACACATTTATTACGTGATCGTAATTAGCTAATGAAATCACCAGGAAAGAAGCTCCACTCTTCGACTCATCATTTTTTAAATAGAGAAATAAAATGGAATATTTAAAATTGGAAAGTTCTATGGCATTTCTTAAAAGAACCATTTCTTCACTATAGTGAGTTTTACTCGTTGCAAAATATTCGGTTGTACTAAAAAACTATAGGTTCTATTTTTTTACTTACCTTATTACTTTTGAAATATATATCTGACGTCAATAAGCTCTTCTTATTCTTATTTACGCATTTTTCCAGTAAAAAGATTAATAATTGAGTAATGTTATATCGTTACCGTTATGTAACGTATAATCCCTCGGCGGCTGTATTGATTTCTAGTTTATGTTTTTTTTTAAGTATACGTACACATTCATTTACTTCGTACTTATTCCTTCAACGCGAAACGATTTTATCTGCTTCGTGTAAAATACTTGGCGCGAGCTTTGTCATTTTATACAATTTTAATGCTATTGTTTGCAAACGATATAAATATCTTAAATATATAAGTCAAGCGTGCATATTTACGGGACAACTTTTCAAGTGCCCCTTGTTATAGGTAGAATTTCCGCATACAGGTAATTTTAAAATAAAGTATTAACGGAATGTTAAACTTTCCTCCAGGCTAACGTGGCGTGCGCGCGCGCATTTAAACAGCACACCTGATTAAGACGTGAACAAAGAATTTTCTTGCGCAGGGGTTTTACGCCGTGGCACTTTCAGCGAAGAATAGTTTATAACTTTATTATATATAGGTATACGTGTATAAAAATGTCACAATTAGCATAGTCATTAAACGTTAATAAAAAGCTATTTGTAGTGTAGGCATCATAAATTATCCGGCGGTCAAGCTTTTTTCAAGTTTGACTTTTACACACTGTGCGCGATTTTAAAATGTTTCACGGTAGGGAAAAGGTGCTGTCTTATGTATTTTTAACGATCTTGTTCATTATACATTTAGAAATAAGGAACGTTTGAATTATAACCTTAGTAGACTTTATTATTATATGAACAAAAATTATTTATGTATTATCATGTAGTACATATTTATAGTTTATCTAAGTCCGTGAAAAAATTGCAGAATATTGAATAAAAACTTTTGCATCCGTCAAAGTTCCTACATTTATTGTTGTTCCGATCTTTATATATAGGGACCATAAACAAAGAGAGATTATATCTGAAAAGCATCAGAACTTTTTGGCTGCATGAGATACAGCAAATTTATATATTCGTTATTAATGTATACCAGCAATAAAAAAAGTATTTTAATTAATCATTTTACTTTATGAGAAATCGGAAATCTACAACAAAGAGTATAACACATTCAAAAAAATTAAAGAAATTCTTTTATATTATTATACGAACAGATAGATTGTACATTCGTTCTACTATAAATTAAATTCTTTCAAAAAAATTAAAGAAATTCTTTTATATTATATGAACAGACAGATTGTACATTCATTCTACTATAAATTAAATTCGTTGCTTTGTACTATTATTCACCAAAATTGAGTTAAAGATTGTATAAACGATAATATAATACTTTTTCCCTACTCGGCGTCAAACTATATATAATTTTTTCTCGTTAAAAAATCGTTGCATAATTCTTCTCAACGAGCTATACGAATATCGTTATCCATATTCATGACATTGACAAACAAAAAACCAACGTAACGATCTAATTTTCATATACTTAAATTGCAGCATTTATGAGAAAAGAAAGTTTTCGCGCGACCGAAAAAAGAAGCTTTTAACGGCTCCGAAAATTGCCCCACTCATATACACAATAATTAACAAATCGCGCGTATATATTACACAGGCAAAAGGAAAACCTCGCGACCACGTACACCACATTTTCGACATATCACGCTACCCGATCGCGATCCGTTTCACATCGCGCTGGGAATCGAAAAATTCGTCCACCTGTTTCGCTTGCATTTATCCTGTTTCCCTTCCTCTCACTCTCTCACAGATAAATGATCGTCCGTGTGTAATATCGGATGGCGGCGCGCCCAAGGTCTGGCCCTGTGCGCACTTCTTTATAATTTTTTTTTTTACCCTTGCTTCAATTCCGGCGTCCTTGGTGCTGGAACTCCCGTAGGTTATACGTCGCCGCCAACGCAGCCACCTTGCGCCGGTCAAGGACGCGCGCATTTCATTGCAATTTCGGTGTCGCCCTTTTCTCTCTCACGTATACGCGATAGCGATTATCGCGAATCTTATTTATAAACCAAGATATCCAGCGCGCCAGAAAGAACGAAGCGGAATTGCCGTCCCATTGGCCGAGAACGTGGAGGCTCGGTTTTTTTCCTTGAAAGAGAGAGAGGGACGAGTGCGTCTGCGATGTCTGTCTGCACAGCCGCTGGACGTACTTACTGACCTTTCGAAGAATCCTCTTCTTGCAAAAGCCGAGACATTGACAATCGCACTGAGCGCAGCCGCTGCAGCAGCGTCGTGGAAAAGTGTCGAGCCAGCGAGCGAGGAAAAGAGAAGAGATTGTTGCTGCCGGTGCTCTCTGACGTGGAAACAGCTGCTCGGCGCGACCTTATCTATCTGACGAGCTTGCGGCAAGTGGCGCGGAAGACATAATAGCCTACTCCACTGACTCTCTCTTTCTCTCTCTCTCTGTCTCTCGTAGCAGCAGCAGCAGCAACGACGTGATATTTTTTTAATGAGTAGGTATATACTGCATTCTGCTGATTTCGCTAATTGCACTATATGTGCATGTGTTTTGAGTTATCGCAGTGTTTTGTAACTCGCGCTCGATGATTTATGCGTCTCCGTGATTGAGCTCTTCTGAGTGATGTTTCTCTTAATTAATGAAAATAATATATAATTGAAAGTGAAAAAAACGCGGAATAATCCGTACGTATATAATAAATGAAGCTTTAGATAAATATAACGACTAATTAATAAACAAAAATTGCGTGTATAAGAGAAAAACAATTTATTTGTTCCGTGCTATCGAGCGAAAAATTATAAAGACGATAAATATAGTGCGAGAGGCAAAACAAGGAAAAACACGACGATGCTGTGTATAAGCAACGAGTTTATTAATAAGTCTCTCGACCGAGCAAAATAAATTTGAAAATCCTTATGCCGTCGCTTGAAATTACTGCTTGCGCATGTCTCTTATAGTAAACAACATAGTTAAGAGCAAAACGGTTAATAAAGCAAGTAACAGGTAGCGCCGTGCGCCGTGTGCAATAAGAGAATCCTGATCCGCGATCCTGTTCGCATTAAAAAAGAAAAAAGGAAATACAAAGCTGGACAGCTGAGCGCGCTGGCGAGCTTGAGCAATGACCTCGAGGATTTTCTTAAATGGTAACGTTATGCATGCTCGCTCGGCTTAATGAAACCTACCTTCTCGTAACCCGACGCGCCACCGTGTCGAGCAAGTAACTTATATCCTACTCTTACTCTATACGTGATATAATAATGGTCAGGGAGAACGGGATTGAGGGATGAGGTGTGTGTGTGTATATAGGTGGGGGTATAATGACGAGTGGAATAAAGAAGACGACGAGTTTTCCGGTTTTTGGGTTGGTATTTATGTACGATATTTATTTCCATTTTTATATTCTTTATTGTAACATTTTTATATGGGAATATATATTTATGGGCAAGTCAGAGAAGTAAAAAAATCAACCGGATCGGGGCCCACTTATACTTAGATACACTTCATTTCTTCTTTCCCTTCATCATCGTTTTATACTTCGGTGTGTTTTTTGTATTTTTTTTGTTTGTTTTTGTTTGTATTCTTATTTATTAATTATATTTCATTTAATCATCTCAATGATCGCAGGATAAATAAACGACTAATAAGTTTAACACTTCAGATACGAAGTTCTTCACTTAACGCTGTATAATAGCGGGGAATTAATAAAAATCTATCATCGACTTCCTTCTACGCGCGCGCGCTTTATCATAATTATTTTGAATTTTTTTTTTGTATTACAATAATTTCCTCTTATATATTTTTTTTTTGTCTTGCGTTGCAACATGTCTCCGGGTGTATGTGTGGTTTGCGTGTAGAGGCAAAACATGTATACGAGAGTGCATACATCGTTACAATAGCTTAATTATCTCATTCCAGTTAAAAATCTACAGCAATTTTTTCTTCTTCATTTTTTCGCTTTTCGATAAAACTAACGCGTGTCAAATTTTCATGTCGTGATATAATACGTCACATCATTACACAATGGCTATACAAGTAATCAATGAAAATAAATGCCGGCGTAATTAAACAAAGAATACATAGTATTACGCGAATCATATGACGACGGGCAAAACAATCAAACGCATCGATGAGAACGAACAAAAAAAAAAAAAAATAATAATCAGAAAAACGTTTATACCACCGCTGACTTTGGTATTATGTTGCACTACCAGAGAAATTCCCATATCGTTTTGGAAAAAAAATTGACAATGAATCTCTTTTGAGTTTTGAACGGTATGGATGATTTCCGAAATAGCAGAACTTATAATACGTGAGCAGTATAAATGATTTTTCCAAGAAGTTTTTTTTTCCTCCGGTATTGATAAAAGGGGTGTGTGTCGGTGTGTATGTATACAAGTTTTAAAGCGAAGTTTCGTTCGATGCGTGGTTTAACATCGACTGAAGTATAAGGAGAACATAGAGTACATAATATCTTAACAAATTTTTTTTTTCATTAAAAAATACGGCTCACAGTAGTAGTGTATATAGCAAAAATTCATTTTCATAACAATAACGATCTCGAATTCTCTTCGTAACAACATTATCTCGCATTCAACAATATATAACTTGACCAGCAGGCGCAGCAAAAAAGAAAAAAAGTAAAGAAAAAAAAGGGCAAAGAATTTTACGTTTTTTTGACAACTTGGAAAAATATATAAACTATTTAATCAGATAATACTATAACATTTTAAGTCGTATCGTTGTTAATTTCTTTTTATTCCTGAAAAATCATAAAGCTCAGCAGTCGACTCTTTCCTGCCTTCTTTTTCCAATCCCTCTTAAAATCGAATCATCTTTCTTTTTTTTGACTTCTTTTACGGAAATGTGTGTATGCGCGTGTAGGATGGATCGTGGGAACGAAACCCGTACATTTATTATTCAAACATGTTTTATCACAAAGAGGACGAAAATCCACCCACAAGAATCAGTGAATTTCTTTTTCACGAACAGGAATCGTTCTCCGATTTACAAAGAATAAAAACGAAACGGTAAAGATCCAGAAAAGAAAATAACATTTTCTCTCTGCACGCACGCACGCACGAACGTATCCCATTCTTCTTACTCTCTCTCGTTCTCTCTCTCACACACTCCCGTAATTGTCGTATCTTCTTTTCACTCCTGTACAATAATATTCAATAAAATCGCGTGCGATTTTTGCCATTTCTTTTTTTTGTATATTCGCTGTTCAGATTTCGCGCGCTAAAAAAGAAATCAGAGTTCTCTATGTGTGAGTATAGGGGTTGTGTACGTGTCAGTCTGACTGTGAGAGTGTGTATATTAATGTGTGGCGAGCGCGACTAATCTTAATGCATCGTTATACAATAATGACGTATGTATGTATAATAATATGTACATCATTTTCTTACTTTTTTTTTTAAATCTTCCTAGTGTAGTCTTGCCCTCGCTCGTAGGACTATTTATCAAATAACTCGATAGGTACTTTTTTTTTTAATTAATGAAGCTAACTAGACGATAGTCTTATACACTTTGCAGCTGATACTATCAATTATGATGTATTACATTATAATTCGTTAAGCATTACATATATAATATATCGATAATTATTAGTGTTGCTTGTGATAAAAGTATGTATAACAGTAATGACGCGGTCAATATGTATGGTAGGTTCATTTAAAATGGTAAATAACTCATTTTACGCAACATTGGACCTTCCTTTGTATCGCTTCTCTCTCTCTTTCCCAACCTTCCTCGTCTTCTTGTCTTTCTTCCCCAGTCCCCCTCGCATTGCAACTCTTTTCTTTCGCTTTTCCCTTCCCTATCTCTCACGCTCTCTTTTGCACTCGCTCTCTCACTCTCACTCGTTCGTCCTTCGCGAGAGTATACATGATTATATAGCGATCTCGTCAAGGCTAAATTATTACATTTTACTTTATATACGGAAAGACAATAAAAACCAGTCGATGAAAAGGAGAGGAGTAAAGGAAACGCATTCTTGTACACGTGTTATCCGACTTTCTCGTTATATTATTATTATAGAGTTTGTCTTGCGCGACTTGCTTAAAACCCTCATCGTTACTTTATTTTTTTTCTCTCTCTCTCTAATTTTTAAAAGACAGTCTATTTGTGTATTTGTAAATTGTCGTCCCGTAAGCGACTGCAAGGCGACGAATTGCAGTTCTTTTTTCTTTCTTTTTTCTTCGATCGATTGGAAAAGAAAAACCTAATTTTCGTATACGAAAGTAACCTAATTTTAATTACATTAAATTTTATAATTTTTTTGCAAATTTTACATAATATTTTTTTATCACACCCCAAGATTCCCTGTGTCTATGTGTGTGTCGCTCGGACGCTCGCACGCGCGCGCGCACGCATAAATCTCGACACTAATCGAAAAAACTGCATAATAATATAAGCGCAAGTGCTCGTCAACACTTTGGCGTTTTTTACTTTTATTTTAATATATATATACTTTTTTTTTAATATTTATCTCTTATGTACCCCTATCGTTAATTAAATTGATGATGCGATTTGCAACAGAACGCATTCACCATAATCATGATCATCATCACCATTATCATCATTTCTCATCCTCTCTATCTATCGCTCGATTCGAATAATGCAAACGCGCGCAATTAACAAACCCGATCGATGTGTGCACACGAGAGTGCTTCAGTCTAGTTTTTTTTTGTTTTATCATCATATTTTTACTTTATCAGTGAGAATGCATCTTTTTTTATCAATCAACGCGTCCGAACGTTTCTCGCGCTGATCATTATCATCATCATTTTGTATTATATTTTTTGGTTATAATCTCTTTTATATTTTTTCTCGAAAATTTTTCTCTTTTTTTTGGTATTTTTTTTCTTTTGCTTTTAGAACATTCTTTTAAGAAACCCCGAGCGGCAAAAAGTTCCAGCCAATAACCGCGGCGACGCGCGCGCACGCGCGTTCCGTGTTTCACAATCACACGTTTATTATACGAAAGGATCGCATCGAATAGAAGAGTAAAAATTAGCGTGGTCGCTGCTAATAGAGTCAACATCGTCGCTTGCAACCGCTTCTCTCTCCGTATCGTATTTCGTCATCTCGTTATACTTATTACGCGTTCGCGCGCAGCAGTGTGTGTATGTGTTTGTCTCTGTCGCGTTCATCTGTTCTCCCCTTTTGCGCTTCACCGATTTTCGAATATATACGTCCCTCCCTTAAATAGAGAGAAAGAGCGCCTCCAATCGCGTCTAAACCTATGTACACGTTTACGAAATGTTCGTCTGTTTCATACATCTCATTGTGGAAAACACAAAAACACAGCTTTCTCTTTCTGTTTTCGGGTCATCGTCGATCATATATTTGTACGATAACTTAATAAGACTACAATATTTAGCAAAATATCTCACTCTCAAGACAAACCCCGTATGTCTTTATATCAATTTTTACTTTTACTTTAACTCGATTCTACTTTGAATCAACAACGTGTGTCAGGAGAGATAGAACGTATACGCGCACGCTCAGTAGCTCGACAAGCTGCAACCGAGTGGATAGGCGTTATTTTTCCCGTCTACATGGGGTGCCACAGCGGCCATCGTGTTCTCTCCCTTCGAGTATATGGAAAACAGGAACTGCAGCGTACGCGCAGGAGAAGAAGACGGAGGCGCAGAAGAGGAATCGCAAAGAAAAACGCACTCGCCTATGGGATGCGATGTAAACAAGAAAACCGGTTCACTTTCGGCGCGTACATACGTAGGTATAACGCGGTGTCTCGTCGTCGCGTTCAAGGTTGGAGAGAAGAAGACGACGAAGGCGCGGTTTGCCAGTCTCGCGAGGGGGAGGCGAACGAAACAACTAATGGGGTAATAACGAGGATGGAAAAGGTGCACTGAGAGGAGAGGAAAGGAGGATGTAACGAGGTGGACCGATAAACACACGAGCGCGCGGAGGTGCGCGTGTATGTATAATATATACCCGCACGCGCGAACGGAGATTATGGCCAGGTGAGGTACTACTACTACTAAGATTACTACAACTACTTCTACTCGTGTGTATGTGCGCGTCTGTCTCCTCGGCATTAACGCGATACCTGAAAAACCAGTTTGCCGTGCGCGCGCGGGGAGAGCGTTTTTATTCGCGGGAGCTTTACTTTCGCTCGCGCGCCGTGCTCTAGCTCTCTCGCACGCGCGTGTATATAATAGGAAAGGAAGAGTGAGGGCGCGAGCTAGTGCCTGCGTCCCTCTCTCTCTCTTTCTTCTCTATATAACCATCGCCGTCGTTCTCTCTATACCGCATACAAGCGCACATATATAGCGTGCACTCGGTGTCTCTCGGCAGGCGAGAGAGTAAGAGAAAGAGAGAGAAGGACGGACGGAGAGAAAGAGAGAGAGAGGTAGGTAGGTAGGTAGCACGAGGCGAGGGTGTGAGCTAGCAACCGCGAGGAGAGTAACGAGGTCAGGCTCTCTATACACGTATATATATATACACACACGTAGACACGCTACACTCGATATCGATCCGACCGAGCGAAAGATCCCGAGAGTTCAATTTTCAGATGGGCAAATTTTCTCCGACCCTTGTCTTTTTTTTACCGGCCCCTCCCCTTTTTTTTCATCGTTCTTTTGCGGTCGGTGAAAAGGAAGCTTTGGGGGGTTTACGTATACCTGCCGCGTCTGTGTTTGATAAACGCGTCTTCGTCGTTGTCGTCGTCGTTGCAAAGGGACGGAATGATCTCGGAATTTGAGTATCGATTTGAGCCTCGGAATTCACCCGGGAATAGCCGAGCGAATTTCGCGCAGTTCTATCGACGTCGCTGAAGCGCCGTTCGCGAGAGTTCAGTGCACTGACGCTGTTATATATACATACAGCGTTGGTAAAAAAACAAGCTTCGAAAGTATAAAAAATCACCGCGTACGCGTGTATGTATACCTCTTCTGTTTCGGTAGAAAAAGTTTTTCTTTTAAAAAAGCGACAATGCCTTTGTGAGTGCATGTACAAATATATAAAAAGAGAAATAATGGATTTTGGCACGTATTCCACTTCTGATAAATTTATGTTTCTATTTATACCTCTATGCATACTACGATACATAAATCTATAAATGGTAGAAATCCGCGTGAATTTATCGTACACACTCGTTATTACACTTTGTACATGCTGAAAATGCATTTTTTTTTTCGAAATTGAGTCTAAAAGTACTTTAAAGCGTATATAACCACTGATACAGTTGGGAGTTTTAAATAAAAACGGTATGATATCGCTTGAATCTGCCCTGGTCGCAGCTATCCATAACTCCTCTTTTTTATTGCAAAAAAAATGGGCGGAGGGGGGTTAACTTTGTAGCCCGAGATCATTTCCCCGTACAACGAGATTATATCTTCTCTCCGCTCCGAATAAAAGTCAAGTGTATATAGTTCGCTGTAAATTTCGCGTCGGATGCACTTAAGTACTCGGAAAAGAAGTTCTCCTCGCTGTCGTTTCGCCTCTGTCTCTTTCACCCACGCACAAGCGTGCTTTTAGCAAATTATCAAATAAACAATGGGGGTCGGCCCCGATTTTTTGTCACCTTTAATGGTGATCGCGAGCTATGTGAGCGCACGCGTATTCGTCTCTCCTTATACACGCATTTACATTATTAAAAACCTTTCGTTTCCCGATTTTCAGTACAATTTGTTTTTCTTTTCCATTTTGTTTAAATCCTCGCCTTTACATCTATTATGCTTTACACAACCGTTTACTTTAAAATTCTGCTTCTACATCGAAAAAACCTACGATAGAGTTTATCTAAACGAAAAATATAATGTTCACAGCCACACATTAATTAATTAAAGAAATAATTAATTAACATACTTGCATGTAGTGGATTCTTTTGTTTTAAAATCATGTTCAACTTCATTATTCGTATTTACGAGTGTCGTACTTTAATCCTCTCTACGCATAATAGAAAAAAAAAGAAACACATATATGAATCTCAAAACGAGAATCGAATATTACGATATTTCCCCTCAGCATTTGCCCTAATAACCGTGCTGAAACCGAACAACTGTATAACCCTTTTCTACATCCCACTTACTATTTTCCATTATTTATTTTTTCATCATCATCCGCTACTCTTAACCACCCTCTTTTGGTTTTCGTTAAATTGTTTGTATTTTTTTTTAATACGCTTAAAACGCGCAGTAGCGCACTTACGTTTTTACCGATCATCGGGCTCGTTATTTTTTTCTCTCACAACGATATTTCGAATTTCCCTTGTATATATGTATGTGTATATGGTTGTGTGCGCGCGCGTGTTCGCCCGTATATGTTTCGCATTAAAGCTGCTCTCCTCTCCCCCGACTCGCGTTTCTTATCGCCTCTTTTACCTTACGCGAGCTCTCTCGGCCTGTTTGCGTAATTGCGCGCACACTCGATTGCGCTCGTCGGAATGATTCTCGAAAACAACAAAATTAAATGAACAACGCAACGCATTCCTTCGCTCTTTTCGCTCTCCGACGACTCTCTGCAGCTCTTGCTCCGCTCTGCTTCTCTTCTCTTCTTCGATCTTCTTCTCCGCTTCTCTACTCTCGTTCTTCGTCTTCTTCAATATCACGCACGATTTCTGCGTCACGTTTTCAAACATGCATACTACTTTTTTGACTTTGACAACAACAAAAAAAGAACAACGCAACAAAATTTAAGCACAGCACCTGTTGATTATAAATGGCTTTTCTCGAGAGAGCGATGGAAAGAAACTCATATGGACGAGCATTTTCTTCTTCTTTTTCTTCGTATGTTTTAGCAGCATATTCACCACTGTGTTTATCGTCTTCTTCCTCCTCTCCTATTCATCATCTTTATCGTTATCAGCAGCAACATCCAGCAAAAGGAGACACATTCTCGATATATCAGCTTCCTGCATTGCGCGCAGGTCTATTAAACGACGAGATATTTTAAGTAAGCATCACATAAGTCATGACGAAAGAGCGCGAAGGTCGCTTAACGACGACGACGACGTCGACATGGACGTAGTGGACCTTTTGTTTTCAATAATATATGTATATAGTCTTTCTATTACAGCTGTCGCCTCGACCCTTGAGAGTCAGAGGCCACGTTTTTTTTTCTTTATATCTTATCATCATTAAACTCTACGTGTCTTCCTCGAGCGTGAGGCGGTCCCTCATTTAATCATCTTTTCGCCTTAATCATTCTTCTTTTTACATTAGATACTTTTAACATCTTATCATTTTGATAGTCTTCGCCTTGGATTAAAAAGGAATCAAGACTTTGCGTTTCTTCCTGGATTGGCAGCGTTTTTTATTTTTTTTTTTAACATTTATTTTCGACATCAGCACTATCATCCTTATCATCATCACCAGCGTATATATCAGTGTATGTATCAGCATCATCATCCCCCCGAAAAAATCTTAAAATTTGTCTACCCTCATCGAATTTCGCGCTCTCACTCTCTCGCTCGCTCTCGCTCTCACAAGCGCGCATCACATCGTCGTTACGGTTAGTCTATCCTTCGCCTCGCTTGTGAAGGCTGCTCTCATCGCTCTCATCGCATCACGACGAGCAGGCCATCCAGGAGTTGCAGGTGCACGTGTAGCACGCGGTTGGTATCACCGGCGCATAGTAATAGCCGTTGGCGTAGACGTAGGCCGGCGGTGGCGCCTGGTGATTCGTCAGTCGTTGTTGCTCCTGGCAGAGCACCTGATAGGCCAGGCTCTCGATCAGAGCGAGGGTCTGCCGCCGCTCGTGGCCCATCAGGCAGACCGTCGACTCCTCCACGACGCTGTGCAGGAGCGTCAGGTACTGGTACTTGAGGGCCTCCTCCTCCGCGCCGACAAAGTGGTTCCACAGGTAGTTCTCGAGCTTGGCCTTCTGCTGGCCGATGTCCGGGAAGTCGATGAAGAATCGCGAGCACATGTAGCGCTCGAGGGTCTTTATGTAGTCCGGCTGGGCGGCCTTGTACTGTTTCACCAGGAGGTTGCAGTACTTGAGCAGGCCACCGCCGCGTATCTCCTCAGGGTGCCTCGTCGAGATCAGCTTCTTCTGGAGATGGTAGAGCGCCTCGTGGAAGTCGCCGTACACGGATTCGCCGACGACGGTCGGGTAATAGTTCTCGGTGAACTCGACCTTGCTGCTTTCCGGGAAGAGGAGGAGCGAGTCGAGGACGATCTGGAAGGAGTCAACGGAAAACTCGAACTGCCGCCTCATCGTGTCGACGAACTTGAGCTCCACGTTCCTGTGGCCTCGGGAGTTGCCGAGCGATATAAGGGACCACCTATCGCCGTCGTTGTTAACCTTGACCATCTTGCTGACGTAGGCCTCCTTGAGGCTGCAAGTGGTGATGCGTTTGCGGCTGACGCCCTCGGGTAGAAGGTCGAAGAGGGAGCCGAGGACGGCGGCCTTGACCTTGTCGTAGTTCCGGCCGGATGAGAGCTCCACGCCGAAGATGAGGTCCAGGTCGTTGTAAGGCTGAGATTCAGTGGCAAGGACGTGGGAGGCGGCGCCGCCGTTCAGTCTGATGTCGCGTACCCTCATACCGGCACCACCTATGCTCGGGTCCGCCTCGAGTTTGCACTTGACCACGTTGACAAGATCACGCAGGCGCACTTCGAGCGTGGGAAAGTTCCCCCTGCCGTGGATGCTGACGACCTCGTTCATCACGTCGTTTAGCCGGCAGACCTGCTCGTAGCTCAAGACTGCTCGCCTCTGCTGGGCTTCGGAGTCGAGCTTCGGCTTGGGGGTTATCGTCATTGACGTTGTCGTGGTCGTCGTCGTCTTTGACTCATTGTTGCTCACGACACCGTTGTTGGTCGTCGTCGTCGTCGTCGTCGTGCTCGCGTCATTGGTGCTCTCCTTGGGGATGATGCTGTTGCTGATCGCGCTGCTGATAATACCATTGGTGCTGATAACTTTGTTGGCGACTTTGTCGCTGTAGCTCTCGTTGCTGTTGACTTTGTTGCTGATGATGCTGCTGTAATTTGGCGTGACTTTATTGCTGCTTACAACTTTGTTGTAGGCCAGGTCGCTCGTCGCCGTTTTGTAGTTGCTCACGACTTTGTTGTACGTGAGACCATTCGTTACTGGCTTGTCGTTGCTAACGACTTTGTTGTACGTGAGCCCGTTGGTCACTGGTTTGTCGTGACTTACGACTTTGTGGTCAGTGACGTGGTGATGGTTGCTGCCGTTGCTGTTCTTGTTGTTCACATTGGTGCTGTTATTATTGTTGCTGCTGCTGTGGTGGTTGCTGACTGTAGTGGTGGTGCCATTGGCGGTCGCGTTGCCGCTCTTGGCGTTCTTTTTGGTGTTCTTCTTGCTGGTTTCCTCGTTGTTCTCGTCGTCGCTGCAATTAACGTTATGGTTCTCCTTCGTGTGGGCTCGAGGGTCATCGTGGACGACATTCTTGCTGGCCTTCTTGTTCACTTTGCAACCCTTCACCTGGCAGGCGGACTCCATCGTATTGCGCCCGCCGGATCCCAGAGTTACACTGCAAAAGACGAAAAAAACATTCATTAGTTCATGTGGTTCATCGATTACATTAATTCTTATAATCTTAAATCTATATTAGATAATCTTAAAAATGTACGGTATAAAAACGCTTATCAACCTAATTGGATTACTCAATACCGTCGGGAAATTCCGCGCAAACATTAATTAATAATCGCTTGTGTCTGGCAATTCATTATGACGCAAAGAAACTCCCATGTACAATATACACGCTTTTGCACACGCACGCTCGAGCATATATTGCCTAAAATTACGAAGCAGATTTTCGTGCGCTCGCGCATTCCTACATATAGTTGGCGTGTGTGCAAAGAGGCACACTACTACTACTGCGCAGACACGCGATCGCCACGGCAAGTAATCGCATTATGAATTACGATTATACCGCGAGTCATGCGGCTTGCGCGGACACTCTCTCGCGTATAGATATATATACACACTATGCGCAGCGATTCGCGCAAGGGGCAGCAGCAGCAGCAGCAACTGCACTATACACAGCGCAATACTTGACTGGCGGAAATGAACTTTCACTTGGAAAATATCTTACACGGTATTTATATTCATAGTTTCGCTTTGGTGCACCCGAGCAATGCCGACTATTCGCCAGCGCGCGTATACATACGACACAAGACGTATGTACGCACGCGTAACGGAGGATACTTGCGCGCTTGTCACGTCCCGTATATAGTACTATATACTACACCTCTCTTGCGCTTTATCTTTGCAAACTCGCCTGCACACAATCACAGAGTTAGAGGCTCACGTCGCCGATTAATAACAGCGTCGCGGGTAATTTTAAAAATTAGACGCGCATAGCGCACATGATAGAGGGAGAAAGATCGTTACACTATACACGCAACCATGATGTGACTGGTTGCCGCAGCCACAGCGATCTGAGCTCACATAGACACAGATACACACAATCGTGGATATATAGAGGCACGTCGGGAGATCAGAGTATTACGAGACTTGTGTAATGCTCGTTTTGTCGACGCGCTCGAGTAGAGAAGAAACATCAACACGAGCGGTATGTATACTCTCTCGCGGCCTCTGTACCGGAGAAGTGTGAGTGAAAGGCGAGCTGGTATCTTACCGCGTGCTCGCAGCGCTACAAGTCTCCCGGGTGAGAACGTCAGACGACTCGGGTCGATGTAACGCCGACGACGACGACGACGTCGTTGCCGACGTCGACGATGTATATATACGTATACTGTCTGCGGTCATGCGTATATGTACCTCGTTCTCTCTCTACGTGTTCGCTTTCTTGGCGAAGGCTGCTGCAGTGTCGACTATAGTTGGCACACACAGAGACACACAAGAGACTGAGCGAAAAAAAAGAAGGAAACAACTGCGGCTTGAGACCTTCCAGCGACGTCGTATGTTACTTCTATACCACTAGAATACTAGACACTCTCGCGGCGGGACGATCCTCTCCCTTTCGCGCTCGCGGCCAGAACTGCCGAGCTACGTATACCGCGCGCGAGAGCTTGCGTACGACGGAGTTCTCCCGCACATCCTCGTGACGTCACGTCGGCGCGGCGCCGTCGTTGTGCGCGTGCGGGGGCGTCTCACTCCACTCCTCTCCCTCTTATACTCTTTCCACCTCCCAACGGGGGCCAAGGGGGACTCCATGAATGAGTCGTCGTCGTCGTCGTTGGGGGCGGGCGAGGTTGCCGAAGTGTAATATCGCTCTGTCATTGAGAGAAGATCGTCGCGCACGCAACACGTTGCGAGGGGTGGATTTTTCGGTTGTCGTCATCGTTAGATCGTTTTATCTTGTATATATAGGACTGCCACGTGCGGCGCAGCTTCGCGAAGAAGTGTGATTTATCCCCGCAACGTGGGTGTGTATATGGATGATGGTGGTTTACGGCCGGGGGTTTACGACCACGTCTCCGCTTGGCGCGAGCTGGAAATGTTTATTCGCGAGCGAGGAAGAGAAAGAGCTTGACAAGCCTATATAGTATATCAGCACGTTGCTGCACGTATATAACTGCATGGTGCGGCGGGATGCACATACGCGCACGTCCCGTGCAATTATTTACGGAATTGAGATTGGCTTGTCAGTGGATATATAGGCTGGCCGATAGTAAATCTGCGCTCGCCAGACTTGCATTATTCGATTTGCGCGTTCTTTGAATTTTTGTTTTTCCAATATGTTTGTATATGCGTGTACGCGAATACTGGTTTTTGGCGTCGGTGGCTGTTTGGCGGTTAATTATGCGTGAGATAAGTGCGTTGCGGCAATCGAGGTCAACGCACGTAAAATCGATTTTTGGAGCCGGTGCGCGGCGGCTGTGTTGGGAAACCGTGTTATAATTATGTAATACGCACGGCGCGCGCGTTACAGGCAGGTGAAATTCCTAAACCGACTACTAACCTACATTTTGACCGCATTACATTCGATAATAACTGTTCCGAATAGCTATGTGCGTAAGTAGAGGCTGGCGCGTCGAAGGGCTGCGCTGCGAAAGCGACTGCTGGAATGAGATATCTATACGTTACGCATGAGTTATTATTTTCGATTTCGCGCGGTCTGTATACCAGCGCGGTTCCGATCTATATTTACTACGTGCGTTTACAATGCGATGTGTGTATTTTATAAAAAGAGAAACAAAGAAAGATGACTAATGCCGGCACGAGGGGCAACAAAGTCAAAAGAATTTGACAAATAAAATGCATTGCCAGAGATTTTCGGCAGAACCACAGACACGTGCGCGCGGGTAAGACTGATGACCCTGAGCACAACGCGCGTGCGAAAAGGCGCAGATCTTTTTTTTTTTCCTTCTATTTTTAACGGGCCGAATTTCTTCCGTCCGATTAGCGCGTGCGCACGCGCGTGTATTCCAACGCGTCACACGCCGGCAAAAAAAAAATAGAAGCAGCAGCAGAGTAGCTTCAGGAGTGTGCGCCGCATTAAATTCGGACGAGGGGAGAATCCATTAAAAAAGGCCACTCGACGTCCGAGAGAACTAGGGAGAGAGAGAAGCGAAGAGCAGACACGACACGGGAAAACCCAGCGATTGCTCGGGGCAAAGAGGTTCAAGGATAAAAAACAAAGCGGAATAGAGAGTGGAGAGAGGGAAAGAGAGATACGTGTAGCGACCACGACACAACACAGTCGTCGAGCTCTAGTAAAAAGGCAAAAACCAACGCGCAAATAAAAAATATCGCGCTGGAAATAGAATCGTGTAGGGTAAAAATCACCAACGGCAGCAGCGCTTTTACGCTGTGGAGAGTGATATATACGTGACGTGCGCGACAAAAAAATAGCCTCGAATGGAATCTGTAACGCGATCGTTGTTGGCAAACGTTTCCGCGTGCGCGCGTCTTTCGTTTTTTTATATAGGGGCGGAAAGATTGGCCTCTCCTAATGCCTGGATAAACAGACGTATAGGGCGTACGACATGAAGCGTCTGGGCGAAAAGCGATAAAGATGAAAAATAACACGCACTATACGGGGGGCGGCCGCGCTAGCACTTGAGCAAGAACCTGTTGCGAAGGCGGCCTAGAAAGACAGAATTCGGGTAAACAAGTGGATAAGTACGTGCTCGCACGCACGTATGAGCCAAGTCGCGAGGGGGCGGCGTATGCAAACATGGAAAGTTTCACGGGGGTGCGTAGATAAACGTTGGTTGTAGAAGAGCGAACGCTTTGATAATACTGGACTGCTATGGCTGATTATTCTATACGCGCGGTATATGGAATGTTTGGAAAAGATGTAAAGTGGGTGTAGAAAAGCTCGGTGAATTTACTTATACATACGTTAACGTTTCATAATAATGGCGGAAACCGGTAGTTTAATTGTCGCTCCGCCGCGAGAGTAAAAAGTTTCGCGACTTTCAAACTCGCGGATTGTTCGAGCATTCCATGCAAACACACGTTGTTATATTGTCAGCTTGGTCACGTACCTATAGTAGTTTGGTCGACGACGGCTGTGAAAAATGCTTAACGGAAGCTTTTCAAGAATGCGGGGAGGGAACAAAAAAACAGTGAAAAGAGAGCGACTTTCGAACGCGTTGCACGCTCACTACTCGCACTCGTTTCCTGGAGAGTGAAGGTAGTTTTCTGCAAAACCATACGCGCCTTTTCACCGAGACATATTTACAGCGCGCGCGCGCCCCGTTAAATAATTCCGAGATTAACAGATTAAAATAATTGAATAATGCCATAATGAACGAGGGGGCAGCGGCAAAGTATTACAAGATAAAACGCGCAGTTCTCTCTCTCACTCTCGCTCGAGAGCGCGCGCGCCTTTAATTACACGCTACATTTGCGCGTTCGGTTTACATAACTCTCTCTTTCTCGCCTACTATATATCGGCGCTTAAATCGAAATAAATTTCATTCCTAATAACCATCATCGCCCCTCGTTCGCGTCATCATCATCGCTTTCCCAACCGCGCACATCACTCTATAACGCTTCACCCATCAAAATCGTTCAATTATTACGCAGCCGCTCAGCCTCGATATATTTCGCGCACCGCACTTTCTATACCAGCCACTGTACTTACACATACATATATATAACCTCGTGCGTGCGCGGGTAAAACTCAACGACGAGCGGCCTCGCGCATGTACATGAGAACGAGGATTCGCCGGGCCGCCCACGCGAACGTGGTTTCCGGAGCCGCTGCGCGAGAGAGAGAGAGAGAAAGAGAGCTCGAGAAAGTGTGCTGGTATCGATCCGCGCGGGCGGCTGGTATATATACTGCGATGCGTCGCCACCGGTCCACGCCGCCATCGCGCGTCCGTACTCGCAGGGTGGTGATGTAGACGGCGGCAGCTACCTACGTCATTCGTTAACTCTGTATAGAGCTGTGGGTGTATACGCGAAGTGTCTACGTGCGGGGTGAGTCGTGTAATCTCATTCAGAGAGACGCGCAGTTGGAGGGCGCGCGAGGTAAAGCGAGAGATAGAGATTATTCCATTACGAGCTTTTGCGTTGTTAGCAAGCTTATATATATGTAGGTGTGCGTATACACAAGCTGTTGTAAACTTGTTGTTTATATCGTCGCGGGACTACTTAGTTCCCTTGGCGCGCCGGTTTTATTTATATGTGTATTTATAGATCGATGAATAATCGAAGGCAATTTATATTACACACACGCACGTAACGGATTTTTCTCACTTTCTTGGAGGGGCGACACGTATTTCGGCGCGACACTGGGATAAACAAGTTCTTTTTTACAGCAACAAGTGCGAGAGCGATACGTTCACGCTATTGGAGTTATAAATAGCCGCGTGCGCGCTTTAAGTTTCGGATTTTACGCCGAGTTAATAAGCGAGCGCAGAGCCGCGACCCTGAATGCCGCCGCTGTTATATACTTATACGTTTCATATTTGGAATATCTAAGTGTGTATACTAGCGTGCGCGGAATTCTTCCCTCGTGTGTTGTAGTATAGATAGCAACTAGTAAGTAGAAGCTAACTTTTCCCATATGAAGAGTATATCGGAAGAGTCGCGTGTGACCTGTATATCGAGCGCCGCGGTGGGAATTCAATGGCCTCCGCGCGGGGGAGGACGAATTTCAAATTCTTATCTCCGCGGTAAAGTTGACGGAAAATCTAGTTATACGGGGGTTGTGTATCTATATAAGTTATACATACTTCGAGTGGTATAGTTATGTATCGGTCCAAGGAGAGTTGGTGAGAGACGTTTGATTAACTTTATACATCGAGCGCACCGCTATAGTGTATTATAGATGGATAATGCGTTTTGTGCATGCAGAACGTTATGTAAACATACATGCACAGAGAGCATCAATCCGACGAAAATAAATTGGGTGCTATGCGCGCGCGAGAATCTCATGTATATATAGATATATATGATGCGAGGGGCCGGTTATGTAACGTTACTTCATCATATTCGGTGCGGTGCGAGAGAGCGGTTATAAATGCGATTGGAATCGATACAAACGAGGCGATAGATTTTTTTCTCTATATAAGGCGAGTATTCAAGGTGGCACAGAGGTATTTGTACACACGATGATGCGTTTCTTTGAACCTTTCTTCTGTATTTATATTATACTTATGTATACGCGTGCGGTCATGCGATCGCTTATGTAAAAGGGATGAGAGCTTTAATTTTGTTCTTAATAATAAGTTTCTGCTTTCAACGGATCATCCTTTTCAAGCTTCATCCTCGGCAGACGTCAGATATTTCACGGCAACTTTCACTGTTGTATTATATACTGTTTGGACGACTAATTAGATTTATTATTCATTTCCAAGTTGCCGAACAATGTCGGAAACTTTTTAATAGCCGCGCGCGATGCTGTCTCAGTTTATATATCCCACCGCGCGTTGAGTAATAGTCGGAGTAGCTTTCGCTATAACATTGATACTTATTGATTTTACTATATATTATAAAACGGCGTTTTTTTTTTGCAACGCGCCCTGGTTTTTCCAATATTGCGATTGATTTTCTCCCGACGAACGCGACGAAAGAGATGCGTTATAAATAATATAAAAAAAAAGTCGAGAGAGAGGGAAAAAATTTTTCAACGCGGCAAAGTTTTCACAAAGATGGTATCGGCTAGCAAGAAAGTATGGTTTTCCAATACATAAGCGAGCGTTTCTCATTCACGAGTATAATAGAACTATAGACATCCCTTCCTTCTTCTTTTTTTCTACGAAATTGAGAAAAGAAAAGAAAAGAAAATCCGTTCTTTAATAACACGCTGAAAGCATTATTACGTAACCACCGCGTACATAATCCCAACCGAAGCAAAACATTCATCAATTACTTATGCGAACCCAATCAATCTCCCCACGGCGAAACGTACACACAAAAACACGCCCCTATTATACATGCATATGCGTCGCGACGTTTCCCTCAACCCTCGTATATGATATATATTATAGAAGAATCGCGAACCTCATAGTATGTAAATATCCGCCTTGCGAGATGTCCATGGAGTATCGTCGTCACATATTATGGATTTGCGGTAAGTTAGCGATCGACCGGTAGGTGTACCCACAGACCCCGAGAGATATATAAAAAGGGGAGAGCTATTACACGATTGACCTATTGCCATAGTGCTCGCGTATAGTATAAGATTGACCGCGCGTGCACGGCTCTATATAAGCGATCGCGCTAGACTATAGAATTACGCGCGCGCGCGGCTGAAACATTGATGATTCGCGGACGTACCGAGAGTGAGTGAGCAAGATTATATGGTATAGAGCATCGGCTTTTGTTATTTTCTCCCGCGGCTGCCATCGGTGCGTAAATAGTTATAATGATTCGCTCTACATTCATATACCGATGGCTCGCGAATATATATATTGCCTGTCGTGATGTATAACGATGATATCATCGTTTTTCTTTTCTATATATTAAAAGTATAGCCAGTATAGGCATGTCCACGTATATGTGTGAGTGAGCGACTTAAAATGGAAAAACAAAGGCCGCGGTCTGCGATAAATTAATCTTTTCCGCGTGTATGTACATATATGGCGCGTAAACTATTACGGGACGCGATGATTTATTTCGTAACCACACGAATGCGCGACTGTCGAAATTCACACTCGTGATTTACGCTTATAGTATATACAAATTATCGCTTTTCCTTTTAACCACGAGCTACTTACACTTTTTACCGGACGGCGCCTGTTGTTTTTCAACGCCGCGCCTTATCAGTGCTATACATAGGAATATTTCATACCTCAGCAACACACACATGAACGGCCGATATATGTATAATTTTTTTCCTGAAGTTCTAGGTTAGTCAATCGCACAAACGCGCCTTATCGGCTGTGATTGATTTATTCGGATGTAAGTATAACGCCGCGGCAGCACTGCTGTGTGCCATACTCGCGCAAAATCGATCCGTCAACGATATAAAGCCCCGACGTAATACGCGCGCAAGATGGCCATAGGCGCGCGCGCAGGGCAATTGAAAAACATGACTTGTAAATCACTTTTTCCATTAGGCGCGGAGCTATACGGCGACAGTGGCTCGCTGCTGCTGGCTTATTACCCGCGCGCTCTCTCTTTCTGTCTCCCTCTCAGACTAGCACGTGTACAAGCTTCATATATATTATACGTGTAACGTTATATTATACAGTGGTGTGGTGTGTCAGCTCTCTTCGAAAGGAAGAACGCGCGTTTTCACGTACCCGTCGCCGGAAGTCGCGAGCGTTTATGGGCCGAGAGAGAAAAAGCCTAACCTACTAATTCACTTAAGATTGTCGTTGCCGTATGGCGTGAGCTAGCCAGTATGTACCGGCGAAAAAATCTACGCTAAGAGCTAGAGAGAGAGAGCTTTATTTGCACGAATCGAAAGCCGGCCGTTGCGTAAGCGAAAAATTGCAAAAAAAAGAACGAGAACGTGTGCACGTACACGTGCGTCTACGCTGTGCTTCCTTAATTACGTTGAAAAATGCACGGGTATTAATTTTAATAGGATTTCGGCAAATTCTCTCGGCGAGGATCGTTATTTCTCTTTTTTTCTCTCTCTCGCAGTGCGTGTGTGTGTATACGAGCGACTTTCGATTAAAAATATCGCAATAAGCTCGACATAAGGAAGTGAGGCTTTATAATTGAACCGCCGCGCGGCTGTACACTCAAACGAGAAGATTACGCGTATTCTAAAATTAATTCTCATCATCAAACGGTCGTTAACTTGATTTACAAAGCTTCCTCTGCTATATAGCCACGCACACGCGACTCTCTGCAAATCGAACGTATATATAGCCGCTCGGTCTCTATATAATAATTGATTTCGCTTTAGTAGTACGTTAGGGGAGCGCCGTATATAATCGTCGCGAGAGGAGAATAGGTGCAGTCGAGCGTTAGCCGGAACTAATTCCCTTTGAATTTATATCAGGAGAAAAGACGTGGCGCTGATGATACTGTACACGACGGATGATGATGAATATACATGTATATATATCACACGCCTACGGAAGCGGCCCTGTGATGGTAATGCGGTTCGCGATTTTTAATGATTATGCGAAAAAATTTCGGAATTCATTAGCATTCGTAAACGGCGCGTCGAGGTTTTCGAACACGTGCGGCGGTGAGAGCGTTCGGTGTCTCGGCACGCAGGGAGAGAGAGCGCTCGGCTTATCGTCTACTAATCGGCCTTGAGTCGGTTCGAATGAGAGAGAGAGAAAAAGGACGCGGCTGTTAAAATAGTTCTTTATCCCTCTATTTTAAAATGGAATATATTTTACAGTGAAGTGGAGTTTTTTTTAGAAACAAAGGGGAGGGAGAAATTAATTGAAATGTATGCAGGAATTCGTCAATGAGTTGATTTTTATTGTTTAAAAACGCATGAGAGGTCGAGTTAATTGTATTATATATCAAAGGATTATAGAAATAATAAGGAAGTTCGTTAGCACCGATAAATTAATCTTGTTTTTTTTTTCAAGAGTGCGGGTAAAATGAAACACACATCCGATATCTCCCGGCATGAGGTGGGTTTTTTTCTCTCTGCCGTAACCTTCCAGACGGTTTTTTGTCCCATCGGATTCTCCCCTCACCCAACCCGCATATAATGTTACCAGAATTCTGGAAATTTCGCAATCATTATACAAACCCACTGGCGCAAAAAAAAAAGAATCTTAATGTCCCCGCGCGTTCATCTCCAAAGCTAACTGTAATTCCCCTTTTCGTTTTCATTAACAACCCGTCTTAATTTATTCCTTGCATAAGAAACGCCCGATTATAGCCCCACGTGCGCCCATTATTTCTACTCCAAACCGAAAGTGACCCAAGCCACTTCACAAAAAAAGAAGAAAAAATAAATTCACGAGAGCGAAACCGAAAAATCCTTCGTCCACCTCCTCTCAGTCGCTCTATTCTCGTCCTCTCTTCTTCAAAATAAAACGCGCTATTTATCGCGTGCGCACATCGTACCTATACGCGCGCTGGCTCTCGGGGAGGGAAAAGAGAGCAAAACGTGAATCAGACCAGCGGCGAGCGCGCGCGTGCAAAAATAGCGCGTCATCCGAGATCGGCACGGCGCTGTGTGCGGCGCGAATATAATCACGTGGCGAGCGAGCTTAGCAAGCGAGGGCAAAGAAAGCGAACAGTAGCAGACATATACACATATAGACGTATATACCACACACGTACGGCAAGTGAAACCGTCGCGCGTGCAAACGTGAGCGTTTAATTTGCCGAGCCTCTGTGCGCGCCGCGATCCAGCGCAGACGTCATCGCAGTACGGGATTCGTCGCGGGGTGAAAATTGCTGCGGTGGCGGCGGCGGCGGGTGTATCCGGCTGAGGAGAGCGAGACGGAGGGAGAGACACATACGAGGCGCGACGCTGACGAAAGCCTCGTTAGCCAGGCGATTCATGAGATAGATATACATATACGTGCGCGCACACGCGGTTCTTTTCCGCGTAGGCTTTCTGCATTTTTCCGAGCGCACGCGCGCGAGTTGTGCAACGCGCCGGTCTAAGTGTGTTTCAGTGTTTCGCTTTTTTTATTGAGACGGTTGATGGATCGCTTGGAATTAATTGCGACGGGTGAACCGAAAGAGAGAGACGTCGAGTTGCGTTGGAATTTAATTGTTCCGAAAAATCTATATACGCGGGTTGGCCGGACCTCACGGGTTATAATATATCCTTGGGATGCCGACCTTGTGCTCAAAGCGAAAGCTCGGGCGGCGGTGCTATTATTTCGTGTACTCAACCGACTCGTGTCCAGTTTCTGACGTCTCTAAGAGATGCGTGACCTTAAGAAAGGCTAATCTACTTTCGGTTGCAATGCGGTACAGCTTTATATATTGCTGTACCGGTAGCAGCCGGAGGTACGCACTGGACATAACTGGTGCCACTCGCTCATTAATTTTTAACAGACGATTGTGTCTGTGTTTCGTTGAAAGTCGAGAGCTGCGTACAATTGAAAGTGAAAAATAAGTATGGAGCGAATAAATCTATCCATATACCAATGAGCGCGAAGTGAAAGAAGCATCAATAGCGGCGCGCTTAATGAATAAATTATACCATGGTTTTTATTATAAGTGGTTTCTTTATTGAATAATAAATGAATATATATTTTATGCCGAGAGTCTTAAACAACCGATGGAGAAATATATATAAGTACGGCCAGCTAAACGGATTACCATTTATTTTATTTCTCTTCCGAGATATATATATTAATTAAGTTCTTATATACGCGTATAGACCGCGAGTCGTTGTACATTGAGGCATCGAAAATTTAATTAGCCGAGCGGTACGATTGAATAACATCATGCCCGTAAATCGATAGGCATCGCGAAACCAACGAGAGGGAGAAAGATTTTTCATGTAAGATGACCGCAGGCGCGCATCGTGTGTCTTATATATATTTACGGGGGGACCCGACATTTTTCATAAATTAAGAAAAATTCGATTCCTTTAAATGGGGGGAAAGTCGAGAGAACGCGCGCGAGTGCCCGGTCATCGCTCGCTGAGATAACACACGGACGCTCTACATCTATATATATAAGTATCCATATATACGTGCATGCACACGTCGTAGAGTCAGACACGCCGTCTGACTATACTCGGTATGCATCTACGCGCACTCGTGATGTATGTATATACATATAAGAGACTCGCGCGCACTTCATACCTGTTTTATCTCGCGAACTTTGACCGCGAGTATGTATACATTGCTCAACCACTTGGTCGTTTATGGAGGTGGATTTTTGCTCGGCGAATAACTTTTCTGTAATATATACTCGACTGCGCGAGGAAAGATGAAGGTATATTATAGGTACCATCATTATCGGACGTTCGCCTTTCAGGAAAATCTCGTCTTTCACTCGAGTTGTATGTTTTATGGCTTTTCATGAACGAGCCGCGTGAGTTTGTTAATTGAGCGATGGGGCCATTAAGGCTCGCTCTTGATTGAATGAAAAATTCACATTTGGTGGCGTAGAGTGGTAGTGCTTTATATAGTAAGAGGCTTAGACGCTTATTTGTGTCTGGAAAAAGTTGCGGCACTGAAATGACTCGAGCGGAGATGAGGCTCGTAAACTCTTGAAAAATTTGAGTCGTAAAAGGAAAATTGAAGATATAACGTATGGCTAATGATGAACGCTGACATGGACGTAAATCCTTACATAAATCAGACAAGAAAACCCTTCTCCCCATAACATACTTCACCGCACGAAAGCTCCTGCAAGCTTTCGCGCTCCATACACCATAGTTCCGTCTCGTTTTCACGTATATACACATCGTTCGAAGAAAAGCGCTACTCGAAGACGACGAAGAGAAAACTCTCTCTCTCTCTCTTTCTCGCGTCCCATAGTTGGCTATGGGGAACGCAGGCGTGCGCGTCTGACGTAGGTAAAACCGTCGAGCGTGCGCGCGAACAAGCTACTAGCGAGAGCGTAGCAGCGCGCGAGTAAGAGGGAGAGGGAGAGAAGGACGTCCTGGTTACGCGACTCGGCCGGTCGTTGCACTCGACTTTGTTAGCAATGCCGCTGCTGTTGCTACTGCTAGCTTAGCTCTCTTTTCTCTCGTTGCAATGCGCGCCCACTCGTTTTCCGCCGCGCGCGCAGATACTTTATGTACATACCTGTCCGACAACGGAATTAGGTAAGGCCTCTTTTTGCGGCTGGAGCGAACGAGCGGGCCGAGTTTGACGACTATGGAATTGGAGCTATACTGACTAATCGTCCGCTGCTGTATAACTCAGGTGCCAGTGAGTGGGCGCTATAGGCTTTGTGTGTGTTTATACTTTCGCTGAAACGCGGATGATTGGTTTTCTGTGCTGCGGTATAGAGAGTGGATTTTGGGATTTCACGAGGTCTATATAAATGTGTGGGGGGTTGGATGTGGAAGTGAATGGCAATGATCACGAACCGTGTAGGCCGCGGGAAGCTTGAGATATTATGATTGAACTTCGGAAGACTGTAATCATGACGCGCGAGCGAGCCGCGCGGCATGTTGTTGCTATGCTCGAAGTGGTCTGTAATTTTGTCTTTGATATACGATATCGAAGCGATATATTATTATTTTATATAGGCGATTAAAATGTTTTTTTTTTTGCCGCGTTGCTCCGCGGAAAGAAGTGTACAGCTGAACGTCGTTAACGCGCGCACATAACATTAGCATAAGTTGCGCAATAAATAACCGTATTTCTGAGCTTTTTGCCGAGAGCTCTCGAATTACGATAAAAACATTTACAGCGCGCCGTATATATATACTTTCGATCTCTCGTCTTGTCGCCATTTTTTTCTCATCGGAAAACTTTCCTCGGTATAAGTTCTCACGGAAGAGAGGTATCGACGCTTTATGGAGGGTGATGTTTTTCCGCAGTAACCAGGCGAAAGGAGAGTGTGTATAAGTCGTACATGTAATTTGAACGAGAATAGAATGTCGCGATTTAAGATTGAATTCGCTTCCTTCTCCGCGATAGAGCGAGAAAAAAAATTTACGATGGAAGTTTACGGCGAGAAACGGGAGAAAATGAATCTCCACCTGTGTGTACTTTGTGTAATACGTATTTTATAAGTATATATACGTGTGCTATGGCTGACGTCACGTGGTCGTTATCTGTCTGCTTGCTTGTTTAAAATAAAAAGGCGTATGTTGCATTTAATATTGCACTTTTTAACAGTCGGCGACAGGAGCGATAAGGAGATTAAGCTTTTTTTTTATTGAATTCGCCTCCTCTGATAACATTCGAAGTGTAAGTATCAGTGATGCTCGGTCTTATCATGTATGTTTGAAGTAATACGGCTACTACTTCTCCGTCGGAGAAATTTACTGTTTTTCTTATAGTCACGTACGCAAATCAGCGATACTTGTTCTAATGTAAAGCAATTTGTCGAAAGTTAATTTTTCTAACGCGAAAATTATTCATAATGAATATATTTAATATCCAAGAGGATGCAGAAAAAATGTAGATAATAAATGAGTTAACGCTTTGATACTACCGGGTACTAATTAATAGCGCAAATATTATATTAATAGCGTATAATTTAAATGGCCGCTGTTTAATTAGACGTAATTAGACGATTGAAACGAGTAGGAAATTTGATAGCGCCTATAAAATATCATAAATATACCGTGATAATACATTGGCATTTGAAACCCCGAAGAGAAGAAATGCCCAAGGCAACAGCATAACTGATTATATCGCATTTGTCTTAAAATAGCTTCTCCAATTAATAAACCTACAGTGAAATTGCGTATACTCTGCATAAAAGATATTTCGTTTTATTTTCCTCTCTCTATCGTTCAGGAAAGTCGAGCAATCGTCGGTAAGTGTCGAAAAAAAAAATTCCTATACAAAAAGTTTTCTCAACACTTCCAGCATTGTTGCATCGAAAGCTATCCACCCCATCATGCATTTTCTAAACTCGCATTTTTTCCTACCTCCCACCATGACAATGCGCTATGTATATATACGCGAACAGCAAGCAGCAAGCAATATTCATCATTCGCGCATTGTGTCCCGCTTAATTGTGAAGAAATCGCTCGGGCGCTACAAATTAATACCTCCCCCTCACACCCACACCAAGAAGCAACTCGCCGCGGAATGTGCCAACCTAACTTTTGTTTTTAAAATCTGATATTTTTTCACGCGCACGCGCGCAGTTGGGATTTGTGAAATTAAAAATCGAGGTCGCTTTCCCTCCGCGCTCGTTGCGACCACTCGCGATGCACAACAGTCTAATGGCTGATTGTTGTTATTATTGTTATTAATATTTCTGCGGCTCATGGCGTGATTCTCGCTTTATTTATGGGCGCAATACCGGAGATGAAAATATAAGCGCGCCGTTGATGACCGTTTGTATAATTGTGCGCGGGGGGTATTACAAGCGGCAAGTGAAAACGGCCGGTGAAATTGCTTTTTGCCGATGTTTATTAATGGCCGCGTAAGAACGACGCAAATTAATCTCCAATCGCCACCAGCGCGAGGCTTTCGGTAATGATGTGTCCGTATATATCATAACAATGATCGATAAAGCGCTATGTTGTATACGTTTCGTAACACCGTTTTAAATTGCATTATCAGAAGCATTTTTTTCGCAGTTATAGAGTTTATAGTTTGAAGTGTTATTATGTAAAAAAATCACCATAGAAATATTATAAGGTATAAAAATACGAAGAGTAATCGAGCGTTCTCGCGTCTATCGAACAATTAGTTTCTAAATGTAAAACGTCACGGTCGAGCGCGACTCGATACGCGCGCGTTATGCAACGGATCTTACATGAAATTTCGCACTTGCGAATCTGTCTGATAGAGCAGAGCCGATCGCATCGTCCGATAAAGTCGTGATATATTATATTAAGTAATCAAGAAAGTGCGGTCTATTATTATTAAGCTTTAT
Organism: Torymus auratus; assembly: GCA_900474315.1. Lineage (NCBI taxonomy): Eukaryota > Metazoa > Arthropoda > Insecta > Hymenoptera > Torymidae > Torymus > Torymus auratus. The sequence continues at coordinate 44,077 of UXGD01000202.1, read as the reverse complement.
ATCCTACACCTGTCATCATCAATCGCGAATCACCCGCCGACAATCTTTCGATGAAAAAATGCAGAAACCATATAAGAAAAACCGTGCGGCACCGCGCATTACGCGTTAGAGAAAAGAAAAGAAGTAGCTCGGATATAATTGCGCTAAAAAGCCCTACTCGCACTGCGGCGCATTAGAAAAATTGGAGAACGAGAAGAAAAAAAAAGAGGAGGAGTACAACGTCCTTTCATTATAGGCCAATGTTCCACCGCTGCAGTGTATGTCAATGACTATTGCGACTGCGCGGCGCCGCTACTATGCGCGAGCTCGCGCCATTCCCACTGGAGGCTAAGTTTTGTCAATAGCCGCACGCAATAAAACTTGAAAGCACGTCCCATTCAGCGCGTCTAATTGAATGCAGCGTTTTGACGATTTCATTAAATTAATGCACACACACACATACAGTAGGGGAAGCGCGTATGGCGTACTACGACTGTACAATACCGCGCGTCTGATTGGAACACATTCGCGCATTGTGCGCCGCGCGTCGGTGTATATAATACAACGTCGTCATCTGTGTATTTTCATTTGAATTATATACAGCACACGTGTATGTGCGTGAAGTATGCGTGGACTTTGAGCAATAAACTATGGAAAAGTTACACGTGGAATTAGGAAGAGAGCTTGATGGTGATTAGGGGCGAAAGTGTGCGCGTAATGGCTGAATAAACGCCTTCGGAGCATTACTTATATACTTGCGATTTGGTAAGACGCACACACGCGCGCGGGAGTTGCAAAATTTTTCAGGCGAGGCGAGGCCTATAGCATCGTAATCTAGCTTTACTTCTCTCTGCATACTTTCAAAGGTAAAAACGTAATTCCAATGCCGCTTACTTATATATATCGTGATTATCAAGCTAATTGGCTTGACAATGTTCCAAGAACGATTCGGGGCGCATTTCGCGCGATATAATTACGGTCTCCCCGATAAAAGTCATTATATTATTATGCGTGATGTGCGCGCGTGCGTACGCATTGTCCGTTCGCTTTGCAAAAATCTGTGTCGCGTGCGCGCCGCTGCTGTTATACAATATTTACCACAATGGCATAATTAAAGGAGAAAAATGATCATTTGCATAGACATTCGTGTCCATTTGCATAAATAAAAATCTCGACATTGCGCGCCGGCGCGCATAGACACACAGCGTGTGGGGGTCTTTCTGCGATGTGTATTTTTAGAAAAATCGTTACATAAAATCACCGCCGGCGTTTCTTTTTTCTGAGGCTCCGCCATTTTTTCGGTGACGTCCACTCTATGTGTTAAAGGATTCGTTCGTTTAAACCTCGATGCTCGGGTGATACACACATCGCTCCCGTTTTCTATACTATAATCCTACGAAAAATATATTCAAAAAACGTTCGTATACACTTAAACGATTCGAAAACCCGTACAACAAAAAACGCGTGCGCGTGAAACTCATGTGACATTGTATACACGTGTCGAGCCGCGCTTTAATTAGAGACGGATTACGCGGGTCTCGCGTGAATCCGATGAAAACCGAACGGGTTGATCTCCTCTGTGTCCGTTCGAAAGCATTCGAATCGGTTTTCGTGTTAAAGGGGGGGATATCAGCGGCTATACCGCGACGATTTACGGGCTTTGATGGTTACGCGTTCGAATGGACGCAAGCTCGCGGCTTTGATGTACTTAGTGTATTCGTATAATTACACCGGTTTATTTTCCTTTCTTCGTGTGAAAGTGGCGTGGCATGGTTTTGAAGTATATACGAAGCGTATATAGAATAAGAGAGCCTAAAATAGTTTCGCAAGCACGCATACTTTAAATAATTCGCGCGCGAGCGCAGACAAAGAAGATGCTAGCCCGTGAGGGTCTGACCTTCGCGAAGAACTTGTGCTTTGTATATATTATATATAAGCTTTAAAAATATCCACGCAACTTCAGAGCGTATCTAGGTGAAACTTTTGTTTATACCGGCATCCGTAGCCGCGCAACTTTTTCTACCAGCTGGTACTATACCACTGCCCCTTTATATTCTTTCTAAAACGTAAAAGCGCGCGTGATTCATCCGCTGTGCACAGTAAGGTATAAGTAGTAACTTCTCCACACATTCATATACCTCTACATTTCACACACACACATACATACTTACACTGCACTTATACGTCTAGAGCCAAACGGCTTGGAAGATATAGCCACGAACGGAGCTCTAGGCGAAAGACAGGGAGAGAGAGAGACCTAGCCGAGGTCAGTGTAATAGATAGTAAGAGGAAAAGAGGCTCGCGCTTAGGCTACTTCGGCTGTGCAGCTCTCGCGAAAGGTGGGAAAAGGATGAAAGGGGAAAGGAGAATCTCGTCGCTATGTGTATGTGTGTGCCATCTACCTCGCGATGCGCGCCTTGCTGCCGAGTCGTATAATAGAGTATGTGTGGCGGTACGTAATCGCGTGCGGCGCGGTGGGTGTAATGAGCGAGAGGGAAACTACCAGTAGGAGGGGGAAACCCCGCGCGCTCGCTCGCTTGCAAGAGAGGAAGCGATTCGACCTTGCAGAGGTGAACTCTGGCGGGCTTCGCATACATGCACACATGTTACATACGCCGCGACCGAGCATCAGCAACGCGTTGCAACGCAAATCGAAGGCGACGAGCCGTTCTTTTCTCCTTCGTGGCTCATGCGCCGTCGACGCTTTTCTCTATGTAGGTGTAGTCCTACTTTTCTTTTTTATAATGAAGAAATACGCGGCGTGATTTTTTCGATAAGGAAGCGCGGTTTAATATATATACTTGTTAATGAAGCGAGGCTTGTAATTAGCGGACGCGCGAGAATCCGCGACGCTGATAAGCGCGACACGATGCAGCGTATACATGTGCAGCTCGTAACGCGAAATTATGTAAAACGTCGAGTTGACGGGAATTACCGGTCACCTTGGCCGAATCAGGGTGTAATTTCTTTTGTACGCGGTCGAGCGAAAAAAATCGCGGACGATTCTGCCTTCAGAAGCACGTGGTTATAACGTTTATTCCGTATTGTGAGGCATAATCCGAATATTAAACGCGTTACTGAGAAAATTAAATGATTCACGAACGTGTTGTAGAATGTCGGACGATATAATCGTTTTTGACAGTGACTCGTTTTATATTGCGAAATTTCTCGAATTTGCATTTTTGCCGAACAAGCGGCATATTTATCAGCGCCGGCGCACATTCACGTGATAGTATAGTATAGCTCTCGGCTCAGGGGTCGCGGGTCAGAGTCGTCGTCGTCGTAGTCGCCGCGCCGTCGCTCGATAACCGTTCGATAATCTGTAAAAATATTAAACGAGCGAGCTCGGACATCTAAATGTCGCGGCGGCTCTTTTTTCACTGATGTCTGCGCGTGTTCTAAAAGGTGTCTTTGTGTGATATATTAAATGTCATTACTTTCTAAAGACTGTGCGCGTGGGATCACGTGACCGCGGCGCGTGTTACTGTCGAATTTTATAAGGTTTTTTATATAGCGTCAGTGCGTCGCGCGTGTTCCGGGAAGTTACATATAATACGTCTGATGGAATTAAAATTTTTAATTTTCAAGGCTACAGGCGCCGATGAAGGTATAGCAGATTGTCGCGCGAATATACAAGTGAATCACGCGCACGCATAGTTCTGTGGTGAGTGTATATTACAGACGATAGAATTGACAAAAAAAAGTTTGTCCACTGTAGTCGTGTGTCAGAATCAATCCGAAATATAACCGCGTAAAAGACAAATATGTGTATTTAGATATTTTGCTTAAACATCCGGCTTCTCAACATCGATCCTGCGGTCTTATACCCCGCGGCAAAATTTCTCATTCCAAGCCGCGTTGTTGATGTCACGATCGTTACATCAAACCCAAACAATATTATGCAACAAGCCCGCAAAGACGAAAAAAAATTTATCGCTATAAGTATTAGCTGTGCGGAAAACACTTGAACGCTCGTGAAGTAAGTACATGACGGAGCCGAGCAAGAGGCCGGAGAAAAACTGCTGATATATATACGCTATACAGCGAGGAGAGAAAAACAAGGGCAATGACGCGATCGGCACATGACCGCTTTACAGCTGTGCAGTACACGCACACAGGGGTAATAGATACCGTCCGGCTCTCTCGTGAATCTACTGTGCTACTATACTATGATGCAAGTCACAGTGATGGACCTCGTCATGTGCTCGCGCGCCTCTTATCGTCGTGTAATCACCGTCAGCCAATTTGCAACGTGGCGCATTCTCGTCGGCCGAGTAGAGTGCAGGTTTCGCGGATTTGTTGTTTACAAGAACAAGATATACGTGTGTTTTTTGATAACACGTGCAATGGGATCTGTATTGTGTCCGTGTGTATGATAATACCTGCACCGTCGTTGTCGGTTTACTTGACTGTTCTTGCATGTGTAATTAACGAGAATGTTTGTTTTCCTTTTTTTAATTGAGGATGAATTTGCTAAAATTGTATTTTACGAGAGGAGGAAGAAAATTTTACAAAGTCGATAGGACGGGTGGATTGCTTGCTCGAAGACAACCACCTGTCGGCCGTAGTAAATATATCATATACGCAATTAGCTCGCGATATTAATCGTCGTTTCCCAGAAGCTTTTATTAATCGTGAGGAAAAGAGCCTGCGCGCGCTGTTTCTCTCTTGGCAGGCAAAAATACACATTGGCTTATAATGATGAGTGTGGTTTTTGTATCCGCTAATGCCGCGCGCGAACGTTCTAGGTTGTGCTGTCAAGTTCGTCGTGCGTATATCCGCGAAAACCGGTTTTATTTTGACGTACTTTGCAAAGAATATTGGAAAAAGGAAAAACAGTTTCCGAAAACGTATATAATCAATCACTTCTACTTATTATGTACTTTGTATGACTTTATCTTATCTGCAAAAAAATCGAACTATAAGGAAATGCAAGTATTTTGTCTCTCGGCAGAGTATACGATAATATATAACAGTGTCTGCATTATGGAATATTCTGATAGCATGGTTCAATTGTTAAAGCCTATATATTATACACCATAAATCCAACAGCGAGCCGTATTATAGTCCGTTTTATCGGGGCGACGCAATCGTTATTATGGAATTATCGATCGCACCGTGTATAACTGAAATTGACTTTGTAATCTATTTCCGAACTACTAAATAATTCAATGGAATATCTATATAGTCGTGCAATTACGTCCCGATTTCCGCAATTTATTGCAGCACACCATATATACCAGCGTTGCTGCCTCCGACGTTCCCGCACCTCGAGGAACCAACTCTCACGTGTTAAGAACACCGTAAACACAATTTTGTTGCTTTAATGGCTTATGCAAACTTTTCGCAATCAACGACGACGACTCGTTTGCCCATACGCGCAAGGACGCGATGCGATTTTGAAAGCGCCGAAGCGCACAATTGATAAAACCAAACGAATATATGACGTATATATAAGTATACACACTTTTTTTGGCCTGTGTACTTTTCTCGGACATGCGGGACTAGAATATAAGAGATGAGAATTTTCCTCGTTAGAAATTTATTCTTCTCGAGCTACATACAAGATTAACCTCCATTCGCCGCGAGCCAGTTTCTCGTTAAGGCTCAAAACTTGGCGCCTCATTCTTCTTTATCGCGCATTACAACTAGATTGCACACCATTGTTGAAACAAAAAAAGTTTCATTCTACGCCGTACTTAGACATATACAAGCCGATACGATTATGATTAATCGCGTCATCCCTCCGATCCAAAAAAAGCGCTCTGTACGTGCACTACATCCAGATGAACTACGATTCCATCGACCGCGGCGGCGAATGTAGGTCAGCGACTTTGCGATCGTAAACTGCACGTGTCCGAAACGCGTGTCCGCGCGCCGGGAGAAGAAGAAGAAGCCAACGAACTTAAAGACACGCGGGGGAAGGAAAAAAAAGAAAGCTGTACTTATCGCGAGTAAGAAACAATGAGTAAGTATATAACGCCTCATATATAAACGTTGCTGAATCGCACCGTATATAACAGCCGCAAGACGACAGGCACACGTCAGGCACGCGCGCATCGCGCGATAACAGCCCGACGTAGGAGGTACGTGTAGCGTACTTACAAATTGTTCCCTCACTCTCGTGCATACTATACGCGCGCGAGCGTGAACGTATATGTGACCCTTTTACGCCATAAAGCACGTGCTCTCAAGTGGTACTTATATACGTATACCACGCGCACGCGCGCTTTAGACATGCCGCGTGTGTCGTACTTATATACGAGCGCGGAGAGTAGAAGAGAGAAAGGAAAAAAAACGCGCGGGTAACGCGTTTCCGTTGCGTTAACGAGCGTGCCGGCATACAGCTGTTCCCGACGTTTAATAACGTTGATTTTTGCCGGGAAAGTGTATAACCTTGCACACAGGTGACGTGCGCATGGCAGGGTTTTTACGTTGGTTTACGTTCTATTTTCGCGTGCGCGGGTGCGCATTGTGTCTGTATATAGAACCGGTTTTCACAAATGGCCGGGTTCTGTGTGTATATACACATCTATCCATTTACGAGTTTCGCGTGATTTGTAGGAAACCTCGGTATATACACAAAAAAAACCGCGAGCGTGTCCTATATATTTCGTACAATGATCGTCCAGATTTGAGAGATAGAAAAAAATGATTACTCATGGCTGTTCGCCGGTACATAACCGGACGAGTCATCACTATTACGCGAAGTCCTCGTGCAGAAAAAAAACAACACGTGCTCCGGCGCTTATATACGTCCAACTTTGGAAAAAGGGTTATTCACACACTTGCGGCTATTTTCTGTTACCCGAGAACAGCGTCACAACAGCCTTGGAGAACTCGCGCGACCTACGCTCAGATAGCGAGAGGAAATCAGCACCCCGGAGATGACTCATCATATATACGCTGGTCCACCCATCCGTCTTTTCGGCCATCACCATCTGAATGGGAAAGTTCGTACGTTGTATATGCGTGCGCGATGGCGCAATCCACGTCGTGACAATAACACGGCGCACAATTGCCATTATATTGCACATCGAGTGCGGCGCTTGCCAATCGTTATTGTTCTCCGCGCCGCGAAATTACACGCACCAGCGGCCGCGGGGTGTGCGCTAATCGCTCGCCAAAAACGAGAGTGAAAGAGGCCCGGTATACAGCTCTCTCTCTCCTATTTAAGTGTATCTATATCCGCTTCCTTCAGCAGAGGTATATAATACAACGCGTGATGTAGATGAAATATAGCTAGACAATATGTAATACACTTATACACCGACGATGAGCGGAACGATCGGGTTTATTATAAGAAAAGCCAGGTCGCGAGTCATTACGCGCAAATAGCCGCAACGCTCCGCGTAGGTACGTATACACCTCTCCTCTCTCTCTACCGCATGACTAGCTCGCTTGCTCACGACCTAGTCTCGCCTCGAACCTTCTCTCTCTCTCTTTCTCAGCGTAGCTATCTCTAGCGGCCTTACACTTTCCTCTCCTTCCCTTTCAGTCGCGTTTACTTACATTCTGCGTAAACTCGCCGGGACCATAAAGAAGCGCGCGTTTTTCGAAGCGCAGACTAAGGTATGCGGGGGAACGAGTAGGGGTACAAGTATGCGCACGCGCGCGTACGTCGGTAGACGTACCTTCCGTAAACACCTTGCACAATGTGCAGCAGTATAGCGAGAAGCTGCGTCGCTTCGCCTCTAACCGCCGTGTATTAAAAAAGTGTGCGAGTAGGATAGCCATACGACGAAGGCTTTCCGCTTCGGGGATTCACGTAACCGTCGATACGAGGAGTCTGTTCTATATATATGTGTGTGTGCAAGTATGAATGTATATGTGTATATATGAACATAATGTATACGTTGTAGGTCTTGTACGACAGGGGAAACGTTTTAGCCGTGCGCTTTTGTTGAGCGTCTCGTGTATGGGTTTGGATCGCGTACATGATGTAGAGAAAGAGCATGAAAAATAAAAGAGCGTAACTGGCCGAAGACACGAACTTTTTTCGATAACGAACGGTTTTCTTTTTGTTTTTTACTTCGGCGCGTCTGCGGTATTAAGATTTATGGAGCGGGAAAAAAAAAATTGTAAATTTTCGGCACGTGTAGGCGAGCCAGAGATAAGAGAGCGGAGCAACGATCGCGTGAAGCTGTTTTTGGGATTGCCGGTGGGCGTGTCGTGTGTTGATACGGGATCGAGATCTTATATTGTATTATTGAACGAGGAAAAAAAAAGTTGGAATAAAAGTGTGTGTGTGTGTGTATGAATAAGCAAATTAAGCTCTGTATCTATATACAATATACCTGTTGTAAATTGATCGTGATATGTTTGCATTGTGAAATTTTCCGGGAATTTTGGTTTTTAAACGCGATTGCGTGATTTTTAAATAATCGAAAACATATTATAAGAACGATTATATTTTTCAAGTCGATATTGGTGAGAATCAGCAGCATATAATTGAACTTATTAAAAGTTTAATTAACACATTTATAATTATGATGATTCATCGCGAAATGGTGAGCGAACCGATGAATTCCAGCTAAAGATTATGCGGGAAGAACTTTATTTATAGGCTGAAAATTAATTCGCCTCGCTGCAGTATCAATGGCAATGAAGATTACGCACGTATAAGAATCGATGTGTATATATAAATGGCCTGTGGGTAGGAATCGTTCAATGGATCTAGACTCTGCACTGGTCTGCCTGCAAGATTGATGCATACGACCTTTGCACACACAGACACGCGCAGGCGACCTCGAAATTTCAGCGAATAAAAACCGGTTGTAATGTACAAATAATTTATACGAGATAATAAACACGCGATTATAAGTATGATGATTCGCGCTCCCGATGTAATAAGCGATCGTTTATCCTTAATTTTAAATAACATACTCACGTTGTAATTAATAAATATATATATACGTTATTGGGGCAATAAAGTCCGCGACCGGAGATTTAGTGTATAATACACGCTAAATAATCGCGTAATATCCGCTGAAATTTATGCGAAGTTAATTGATTCATATACTATGCGTGCACGCCGCGTATGAATGAGAGAAATCGGATTCTCGTTTATTTTCGCGCATTCATCATTCTGTCAAGTCAATTTTATCTATTAAATATATTATTCCGTAAACCATGCAGCTTTAAAGCTATAGACTTTATCATGCGCGTGGACCGTGAAAAGAAGTTAAGTCACCGAGGTGCGAAATTTCATTTCGTTAGTTATATGAGAAAATCTTATTATCGGTTCGCGAGATTAGACGGAATTTGTCCCTGTGTTGCGTAATTGAAAGTAAACGAAGCTGAAACTTTGGACTGCATGGATTATTACATAAAAGTTTTCGGCGTTATATGCATATATATGAATAGAATTGCGAAACGCATTTACACGTGATGATAGAGTATATTCGGCTTTGATTTTCATGTCGAAAATAAGTGATACTACTTTAATATCGGCTTTTTGTCGCATATCAAGTTTTTTTCCACTATCGTAACGCACTCTCTCACTGATGACGATTAACAAGCACAAGGCAGAAGAGATTGTAAAAATCAAAAGAATAATAAAAAAGAAAACGATATTATATCGTTCGATTTCACATGTAATGCGATGAAAAGAAAATATCGACAGTGTCGAATATAATTACACACGGGCTCCTTCGACTATGTTGTTTAAATTAATCATAGATGTTTTTTTTTTTTTTTTTTAATTCAAAGACTCGCACAATTTTACAAATGAAGCACCACAACATCGCGCAATCGTTGGCGTAAAGTTTCTATTTTTAATTTTTATGCCTTTTCGATACCAAAGCCGATTCTAACTTCAGCGCTATATAATGTGTGTATATCACATACTATACACACACCTCGCGCAATGATTTCGCATTATTACACAGCTCGAAAAACAATCAATCAGTCCGCGCAGCAAAATCGCAAAAAACAACTTTACAGCTCTAAATCAAGTGACCCCAGACTTATAATAATTCTGGACCCTGGATGTCGCGATAACAACAGATTCTATAACTTTCATTAGTCTAAAGCTATTTTTCCGGGACGATAAAAACATCGTCATCTCTCTCTCTCTTTTTTTTCATTATCACAAGCTCTACACGTGCTGCTTACTCAACGTCCCGTCCCCTCCCCCTATACACATATTTTCGCACGCGCCCGAATAATAAGCATCATCATATATAACTTTAAAAGGCGAGTAATAGTCGCGGAACCGTACGCAGTTGTATAACAACGCGCGCATGTGTACCACACACATACACGTACAGACCGTCAAATAATCCGCGCCGCACGGGGAACAATCTTTCGGTCAAAGCCGTGGCCTTCGAGATTACGCGTGCGGCGCGCGCGTTGCCACCGCCGAGTTGGCGATAACGCGCGCGCACGCGGGAAACCTTGACAGACAGATGTATATACATATAGCAGTATATACCGCTATTGATAATCTCGCTCTTCGATTCGCAACGCTGACGACGGGAGTATATTTGCAAGTGTGCTGTGTGTGTATGCGGGAGAGTTTTTTCCGCCTCGAGAGTTGGGTTTTTATTGCTTTTCGGGTCGAAGTACTCATGCGCGTGTGTGACGTATACCGTGCGCGCGTGTGTATGTATATAGAAGCGAGCGAGTGCGCTATACAATTCCCCGCGGGGAGATTTATTAAAGTGACGCAATGAGGCGGCTGATAAGGCCGAAGTGCGCGTGCAGCGTGCCCGAGCGCTCGTGGGCAAATAAAATGCCTTTTACTATGCACACAGGTGCTGCTGCTGGCTTGTGGCCTTTCGGTTATATGTGGCTCTGAGGTACATAAAGATTTTTAGAAATGCTGAAGTTTGTTGGGGCGGTGATGGATTTTTAATTTTATTTGATGTTGCTTGGCTTTCGTTTAAACTTGGATGTATAAATACGCGTTTATTAATGTAGGCGTGGGTACAATGTATGCGTTGGATGTAATTTTATTTGGCTCGTGTTTCACGGATCTTCATAAATACACATCTATATGTTTGGATTAAAATAAGTTTATTTGCTTTTAAAAGCGAGTAATTTTACACTCTTATAATTTGGTGAATAATAAAAGTCGCGGCGTATAAAGTGAATGGCATTTTTCAAAGGAATTTATAGGACAACAATGAGCAATTTTAAAGTGTAACGACACTGATCTAAATTTACAATACAGCGTATATAGTCGAATGTGCAACGCGCAAGCTTCAAGGCTGTATCTGTAAAACCGTTGGAAATACAGCTTACCCGCACGCTTACTTTCGCGCACATGTTCTACTATACAAACATGTATATAAAATCGCGTAGAGAGAGAGAGAGAGAGAGATATTTCGAAATGAGATAGATAACTAAGCAGTAGCGCAGGCGGCCGGTATATTTAGCTTCTCCCACGGACTCTGTAGCCTGTATAACGAATAAAAGTAAAATTGCTTTTTTTCTATCTCTCTCTCTCTCTCTCGAAGATTGAAACAAGCGCAAGGAAAGGAGGTGACATTTCCTGCAGCGCGGAGGATTGGATTTAAATGTTGCGCAATTTTTGCGAAAGCGTATAACACCGGTATATATACGCCGAGGGATTGTGTTCGCAATTGTTTCAGAGTGAACGTGCTAATTAAAATCGCACTGTTGTTATTACGGAGATATAATGGAAAAAAAGATAAGAATTATTATAAAGCGACTTTACGAATTTATAATTATGCATTAAGTCGAGCTCTATTAAGCCCGATAAGTTAATGGCTTGTTCTATACAATGTAAATATCGCGCGTTTCCTCAGCTTTATCTCTACTTTGGTTATTTAACGAAGTTAGCAGTTACACCGGTTGTAAAATAAACTAATTATAAATATTTTTTCTTTTAGTGCTATTACACCGTTTTTTTTTCTGTAAACGATTGCACTCTGTATTTTATACCTATATAAACATCGGCGTCATTGCGGCGCCGTCGGAGAGTTAATAAATTGCCGTCAAAATGATGATTTTAAAAAGCAAGAAATATACCGTTGGCGCGCGCCGCGTTACGAAAAATATAATGAAGCCACCGTGGTATAGACCCCATCTGCACGGGTTTATGCGCCTTTCGCTTTCTCTTTTTATTGCATCTATAGTTGCTTCTTTCTGAAATAGATTAATAGGCGGCCATGTAAACTTTATGTAATCCGTTTGAATCGAGATAGAAAATGAATATATACGCGCGGTTGCCAAGATGCTATACTAGTTTAAAAAAAGTAAATTCATTACGAACAATTAGGATAGCGAATATTTTACACGAGTTTAAAGTTTTAATTAAAATATACTCGAATACGAAATTCTTGCTCGATGGCTTGCTCGATAATATATAGAGATGGGAATAATATTTATCGCGCGTCTGTATTTATATATCCTGCCGTGACGGGAAAAATTGAAATTTAGTTTCGAGCTTCTATATACTTACTACCTTAGTTTGTCGCAAACCGTTTCTCGCCTGTTGTCATACGCACGATGATGACCTCTTCGCGAACTTTTCGTATAAACAAATCAACAAGACAATATCGCACCCAAACTTAGAATCAGAAACTTGGCATTACGAGATTACGAGAAAAACGTTTTTGCGCGCATAATTATTTCTCGCGAACGACTATACGCGTGCGAGTTTTACACGCTCTTTTAACTGAGAAAGTTATATATATATTTTCGCAAACATTTATTCAATCATGTATATATACAGAGACCGCGATACGAGCAGTTATTAATACATTAAACTTGCGCTTTCGCGATGTGTATATTATTTTAACGGCGATATAAATATTATCTTATCATATATAATTATTACTTTATATTCAGCGATAAACGTTCCATCAGTCTACAAAATAACGCGAATTACAACGGCAAAATTATGAATTTAATCGACGACTTATGCACGCGCAGCGTGGCAGCGTAAGGTTTCATAATAAGCCGTCGAGTATAGAAGTAGTCGAATCGCGTTTTATATGCCCACGACTATACGATATGAAAAATTCATTATTACCGCCCGAAGAGAGAGAGACCATATAGCTCACTCTGCGAACCCACCGCACTCGCACAGCAATATACCCGCGCAGCTTCGACAGTTTTATTCAAATTTACGATTGCCCATTAGTCAATTAATCACAGCCGCTTATTAGCCGGCAAATCTATCGCTCGGCAATTTCCTCCCCCTTGCCGCGAGCAATTAGCCTGCTGGCTGATGTACTGCACCATCGTGTCTCTCTCTCTCTCTCCCTCTCGGCGCCTCAGAAATCAGATAGCGTATAAATAAGTGTATATTCTTTCGCGGACCTCGCCGCATCACACCTACACCGCATGGCGAGCGTCAAAATAGGAGACAGAGACACACACAGTATAGTTCGCGACTATACGCGCTCTCGAAAATAGAAGTCGCGTTGAGCGCCAGCGAAAGAATAGCATATAAGAGCGAGTTAGTGTAAAAGTGGCGCTGCTGCTGATCACGCGTTTTATCGGGTGTGTATAGAGTGTACAAGAGCGCTCGCTCGCGGGCCTTTGGCAAGGAAAACGACGTCGTCGTGGCTTTCGTGTGTAACGGCGGCGAATTATCGATCGATAATCCGGGGGGGAGAGAGAGTGAGGGACGACGACAGCTGCTGCTCTTGCATCACGACCCGGCACGGTTGGCGAATTGTACGTTAGATTTACTTATACAGGGCGACCGGGTATATCTCTAGATATAATAGTGGAAAATTCCACCGGAGAGTTCGAGAGTTTTACATATTTCATGACGTTAGCGTTGATGGGCTAGCCTCTCCCGCGCTCATTGTCCACGTTATTATACGCGCGCGCTACCGCGGTTGTCATTAAACATTGTTATTGGCTTAACGATCCAACTCGCGCCGCGCGTTGGTTTATTATAAGCATTGTATAGTTATACATGTATATATAAATTTTACTTTGTTTTCTCGCGAGTGCGTGTTTTTGCGATGTTTGCGCTCTTTCCACACTGTTTTTCTACCGCCCGAGTGCGTTTAATTACCTGCGTCGTCGATGATGTGTGCGCGCGTCGCCGTGCGCTTAGCAAGTCAAATAAACATTTTCCGCACAGTTTGCGATAAACAACGCGGCCGTTGAAGAGACGCGCGCGTTAGTGTAGCCTTCAATATTCTAAAAATGAATCTTCGCCGCTCCGAAATACCTAATCGCTTTAACGAATGATGAGCGCTCGCGTGTAGGTATATATGACGAAAGGCTAAGAGAGTAGTTTGTTAAAGAATGGATCGCGGGGGACGGGTTTTCGACACTGAGGTTTCAACGTGGAATTTATATATATTATATATAAATAGCTAACGAGAGATATCGATCTTGTTTACCTGCGTATACGTATTTACGTATATACACGTAAATTATTATATTTGTGGAGATGCGCGATTATCGTGTTTTTACAGAGTATAAAAAACCGAGGCGACCGTGAAATAATAAAAAAGTATATGCATATGAGCGAGAAAGATCGACTCAGAGGCGTTGAATAAAATTTTTATCATTCAATAGGACAATTATTCTTATAGCCTCTCTCTCTCCATTGTTTCTCACTCCCTCGCACAATAACTCTCGGCAGCATTTACGACAATACATAAGTATCGCGCTTCCAGAAAATTTTCCTCACCGCGGCGAATACATCGCTCGCGTCAACGATGTGACACGTGCAGTACATAGCGCACACGTATATATGTTTGCGCACACTCACTCGCCTTTCCAATCCCCAATATACTTATAAAAGATTACAATATCCACGCGAGTATGCTTTTTACACAAAACATCAGAGAGCCGGCAGGAATGTCAAACACCAAATATTTGCTCGAGCTCCAAGGTTATTGCAACGATAGCCTGAGATTTATCGTGAAATCTATCTCCTTTCTGCATCGCTCACGATTTTCCATGATCGTATATCGCACGCACGGTATATATCTGCGCCTTTCTCTCGTGATTATTGTCACCGCGCCTCGTTATATAGTCAGCGTATAGAATGCAGCAGCGAGAGAATAGATGATCCTCTCTACGCCCATCCACCCACGATCGTGACACAAAAACGTCTCTATACCCATGGAACTCAACCCACGCAGCAGCAGCAGCGCGAACTTATTTCGATCGGGGGGCGTGCGCGCGCCGCGTCGACTTTTACGAGCAAAGGCCTCGCAAGCCAGCCAGCGCTATATAGCTGCGTTGCGTTTTACGATTTTACGCGGTTTTACAGCGGGTCAGGTGCGCGCCGCGCGGGTTACAATTTTTCCATTTCAATTTTGCCAGAGGTGGATAGCGTTTTTTATTCCTTCTCTAGTGTGCGTCGGTGGTGATAATTGGTTCGTGAAAATAGCTCGTTAATTGGATAATGGGAGGTTGATGTGCGTGTACGCTGTTGGCGACACTGAGACGGTGTCTATAATGTGTGTGAATGTGGGTGAGAGGAGGAGAGAGCGATAATGTGGGATTAAAAAATCTCTCTCGTTGTGGTTTTCGATTAGGTTGGGTGAACTGTGGGATGTTCGATACTAACGGATAACGATATAGTCTTTTGCGATAAAGTATCAAGAGATATCTGTAGCTCATTCTGCTTTTGATAGATTTTTATACACGTTGGAAGTATTATGCCTAATGCGTTTCGGCATTATGTAATTTTCGCGCGATTGATTTAGTGGCGCGTTTTGATTGGTTCGTAGCTGGTGGTGTGACTTTAACAGCGAGCAGCGACGTCTGCAGCTCTCTTCACTTTCAACTTAATTTTTTTTTTATCGCCCGCACGCGAATGTACTTACACCATTATATATACCCGTTTTAATGATCTAGTCTGCTACGATAATTTTGAACAAATATTTGAAATGAAATGAAGTTTGAAGACGCGTGAATCACTTTTTACCTTGAATATATTAACACGCGCGCGGAATGAGTAAAAATATTTGCTTTAAATTTTGCCTAATAGAATATTCCTCTGCGAATGATGAGTTTCATTTTCCCTCGCTATGTTTCAAACGTTGATAAGCTGCGAAATAGTGCTACAAACGCGTGTTTTATTAGAACATTTGCGATACGATTGAGTTATAACGAAACGAAGTGTAAGCATGTCTTTTTTTGCCACTATCCGAACGGAAGTACGATTTTTTTTTCTCCAATGTAAAAAGAAAACCAATTACACCCGCAGTAAAGCAGTTTTCCACGCGAAGCAGATAACGACTCATCCCTCCGACTATGTATACATATATATTCACGCGCACGCGCGCTTGTTTTCGATAACGGAAGAGAAAGAGAGAGAGACATTTACTCGTTCCATTCACGTCCATTCAATATGCAAAAAAGATAAAAATAGTTCCGTAAAATAAAATTCCGACGCTGTCGTCGTCGTTGTCGTCGCCTGACGTAAGCGCGCGCGTGCGCGTGCGCCTTCGAATACAATCATTTTTATATGCCGGCCGGGATCCTCGCTCAAGTCTATAACGTACTATTCGCTTGCGCAACGCTCTCTCGCTCGCTTATATATTCGGCCCGTCAAATCTACCGCCTTTTTAATTCGCGATTAACAGAAACGCTCGTAGGCGTGAAATAAAGAAAGATCTGCATGGAACGCGATCGATGCATACCTATATATACACGCGTCTTAAAATTGAAGAGAAAAGAAAACCAAAGTGCAAGTGCATTTTTTCTCTCTCTTTCACAGCGAATCGCTGGTTTTGCACACTCGCGCCGCCGGCGACGGCGGAGGTTAGGATTTCAGCGCTCAGTAGCTGCATTATCGCGCTGCCGCGCTAGGAATTGCGTCAATATGCTAAACGGGTTTTCGAAACTAATCAAGATGCCGGAACTCGTAAAAGGCTATTTTATCACTATAACGCGCGCACTCGCGCATAGATATGTATGTATAGATGAAAGAGAGGGAACGAGAATCGTTCTCCCCCATTCCCCTCGTCTTTTACTTTATCGCGTGCACGCGCGTTTTTTCATGCGTAATCCCCGCTGCAACAATAAAATGACGCAACGAACGGAGCAGTCGTTAAACTCGGAAGAGATCGTGCCCGCGTATAGCACACGTTTTTTTCTCGTTGCGGGAGAGAAATGACCACCCTGGTTTAACCGTTACACGCACACCCGCGCGATCTTCCTGCTTTACCGGTATCAGCTGACTTTTTCCATTTCTCGCGCGGGTTAACAAATGGAACAACATAATGTCATGTACGACACTACGTTGCGTGCGCGCGCGTACTTTGTGGATTATTAAGTAATAAGAATTCCTTCGGGGCATGGATAAATAAGCGACTTCCTTTGTCCACGGCCGAGCTTTTGAGAGTTTTCGTACTTTCGGCACGTAAAAAATTTTTTCTTTTTTTTTTTTATTGAACTTGGGTACGTGCGTGAGGAATTTCTTTAGCGCAAACAAAAGAGAGAGATCGGATTGCTAGCTATAAATAAAAAGTGCGTGAGGCGATATTGCCAGAGGAGGAATGCAAATATCGCAAATATATGTTTGCACTTCGGAGAGATGATAAATCATGCAGTGTTGTGCGTGTTTATTAAATAATCTGATAATAACGTACTTTCGGAAAAAAGTTCGGAATTTTTCGCTGTCTCGGGCGATAATCGCGCGTGAGATTCTTGGAACGAGCGATAATAAAGTGTTTTCCTTTCTTCGCGGGCACGATTTTGATCGCGATCGTGCGCTTTTCGCGATACATTATAAGTACCCTAATCGGCGAAAATGAAAATCCATTTACGATTTCTGCGAAGCGATTTATACGCGCCGCTCCAAGAACACTATGGAAATATATAGGGCGCTTGCGCGAAAATGAAAGTGGGTATATATGTATAGTACAATAATTTCGACCCAGGGGAGAGTCAAAACACTGTCTATATATACGCAGACGTTTATAGTTGTACTCAGCTCACCTTCGCGGTCTGTACGCTATAACGAGATCCCAAAATATTTACCTACTTTCCCGCAGACCCAAATTAGACGTATGTTATATACATACACACGCGAAAAAAGAAATTGAAATTTAGTAAAATTTTAAATATATTTCGCTCGCGGTATTCTTATAATATAACGACGTCGAAATATGTATGTGTGCTGCCGAGTCGGCGATCCTTCGACCTCCGTCAGCTAAAATCAATGCAAAACAAGAGCTCCGAAGAGCCATTTTCGCCGCGCACGGCACAACGAGAACGACCTCGCACTGAATTATAACGTACATACGTGTATGTGTGTGAGTAAGCGTGTAGCACATACATACGCGCACACTCGAGTTAACAACCGACGACCCAAAGAGAGAGAGACGGCGAAGGAGCGAAGAAGAGGGACAACGCGCGAACGTTGAGCAGAGCGCGGCTCTCGTATACCGGCCCAAACATACACGCCCCTCTATGTTGAACGTACCTACTTATTATATGTGTGTGTGTGTGTGTGGATGCGAGGGTTACCTAATTCGGAGGAGCGAATTTTTGTAACCGACCAAGTGTGGAGAACGGTTTTGATGTTGGCGCGCAGGGAGGAACGTCTTTATTCGACCGAAATTTTCATATACAGCAGGCGAATATACTTATAGAGATGTAATAAGGATTGTATGTTGAGATTCGAGAGATGTATAATGTACCATTGTGTGGAAATTGATAGAGTTTTAGGGTACACGTCTGTTTTGTTAAGGTTTTCAAGATTGGCAGTTAAGATACATTTCAATCTTACGTGAGAGATCATGAAATCCGAGATTTTTTTTTTCACAACGTTTAGGTTTCATTAATATAAGGATATTTGTATGATGAATTTTGTTTGGCTTGGAACGAGGAAACGTTTTTACATAATGAAATAAGGGCCGTGATATCTTCGATAAATTGTCTGCACGACGGCCTACAACATATGTATGATTTGATTGAGTGAACGATGCACGCGATGAGCAAACTCATCAATCTTCGCAAAATTCGACACAACAAGCTGTTTTCATGTCTAGAAGCGAGCGAAAGATTAGATAACGAAATTATTGTACGTTTTCTTTTTTTTTTTTTTTAATTTCCCTATATATCTATTTTTCTATTTGTTTTTTCCTCTACCCGTCAAAAAAAGGAAAAAAAATACTGTTCTTCTTCTGCTGTGATAAGCTAATTTCCATTTATAATCTCTCTATGAAAATATATAAATCGCTTAGTCAAGACGCGCCGAGATGCGAGCGCACAAGATGTTTACAAGTCGGCCGAGAGCAGAGAGCAGCAGGCTTTCAGATAATGATTAAACGCCTCGAAACATCCTGCAAAACTCGTTTTGCATCGAGCGTACTTACTATATACACCTAGGGAGTATAAGCGAGCACCGAGAGAGTTCATTAAACCAACGGCAGCGCGCGCGCGCGGCTCTCGGGTTCCTCAACTTTTGAGCTCGCGCGAGAGATATATAATATATATGGCTCAGCTTTTCCGCGGCGTCAAAACTCAATTCCGCGTATACCAGTGTCGCGTAATCCCCGTCTCGTCGAAAAAGGAAGAGGTAGGCAGCCGCCGTCGTTATACACGCGCTGGTACGTGCGCGGAGAAAGAAAGAGGAGCTATATAGCGTGTGGCGGTGTAAGAAGTCCGGAATCGGAAGAGACAGAGGGGAGAGAGAGAGAGAAAAGAAGAAGACGACAACGACGAGCCTCCTTCTGCGCGCGCCGAGGCTCGGGTATAATGGCCGCGCGCGAAGCTCTCTCTCTCTCGTCGCTAGGCACGTGTGTCGATGTATGAGTGTGTGTACGTGTGTATAGAGACGAGTGAGCGAACGAGCGGCTAGAGGAGTAAGTATCTTTGAATCGGAATTTCGCGCTCTGACTAACTGGGACGCGCCGCGCAGCTGTAGCTCTTCAGTTTTCATATTTATGACGAGCGAAATTCGCGTTACAAATCCGTTTTGTGCCATTTGCATTTATTTTTATTTTTTTAATAATTGCCACCAGATTTCTGCAATTTAATTGTAACGGTTGAGTTCTATTTGAAAGTTTTTTAGTTGAGAGGGAAGAGCCTTTGGTTTCTACGCCTATGCTTTTATTAAAAATAATTGCCACAACTCGGAAATACTGATGAGAGCAACAATGTTAGCGTATAGGATTTGCAGAGTTTGGAGAAGAAATTTTTTATTTTATTCTCGACAAGGATAATCGCTTTGTACGTGAATCTTTTCTTTTTTTTTTTTAAATAAAATGCGTTTTCTTCACACACGACATCAAAAGTTGCAACTAATCCTATACCAAAACATAAAAAGTTGGGTGCTCAAACTACACAGCCACTTCGTTAACTATAAAATCCCCCCTTATACCAAACTCCAATCCTCCCGAAAGCCACTACACTACACCATCCTCCAACTCTCCATCCGCATTCTCGGCAACGACTCTCGGTACCTATATAAACCATCGGAAGATCCGCCAACTCTCTCTCTCTCAAACTCTCTCTCACTCTTTCGCGAAAGAGACAGCACCGCGTTCTGCACCGAAAGGGAAAAGCGCGGCTGCGCGCCGGATATGGCAGTAATCGCGGTGCTGTGTATGTAGCGCACGAGCATCATCATCATCAACACACACGACGGTTTCCAACTGCAACAACTTCGTCGCCGTCGTCGTCGCTGCATGTGCTGCACGTTCTAGAAGCGGCATGCATGCATATACACATATATATGTATAGGATCATCCGCGAACGCGCAAGCGCGACGCCCGCGTGCGCGCGCATCACACTGTGCTACTGCTGCGCTGGTAAACAGAATGGTTGTAGGTATATGAATTGTACGTTGGGATTTCTTTTTTGGGTGATGACGACGAAGGGGAGAGTGTGTTTTTGGGGTGTATGAGCAGATGGGTGATGTGGTGATTGCCGAGGGGAGTAGGAGAATTGGTTGTAAAAGACGCGTAAACGCATCACACGTGATTCGCGGAACGATATATGCAAGAGGTATGCGCGAATGTGTATATGTTATATGATCATAACGAGGATATTACACTTGTATAGTCGGAGTTTGCGCGACGTTTGCGTTATTTCGCGAAACTCTTTATTGCGACTCTGGCAGGTTTTGCATGAGCAACACCAGCGTAAGCATTTAACAATTGCAGCGGACGCGGATTATTGCACGTTGTGGTTTAATTCTTGGAAGCGGAGGAAAAAGCGAGAGAGAGAAATTATTATTTGAAAGGAACAAATATATATGTACCATCTGGTTGATACGAGAGGCTCGTACAATAGATATATGTATGTTCGTTTGTCGAAGCAGTAGTGCAAATCATTATCTAATTCTCACGGTGGCGTTTATATGACTCAGATTAGAATTGGAAAAAAAATTAATGATGCCGGTAGAAGCTCGAAAAGAGGGGGGAGACATTAAATTTTTATTTTCGTCACGTGATGTATTCAACGACGTTTCAACTGGACAAACAGATTCATTTAGTTTGCGGGTGAATCATGCTGCTGTAAGTAGATATATATACGAGTAGCCTCAAAAGAGGGAAAAATCCACGATACGCTTTGAGAGCTCAGAAAAAACTTTGTAGTTTTCAAAGAGCTACTTACAAGGCTTCGTCAGGCAAAAAACAGACGCAACGACCCCGCAATAGGTATATTTCCAGATCCGCTCTATATTGCCTGCGCGGGTAACGTTATTTATGGTACTTATTTGAATACCGGAATGTTTACCTCTCGAGAAATGCAACTAGGAAATTGAGTCATCGCGGGAATAAACTGCTCTTGAAACCAGCGCCGTGCATGCAGCAGCGCGCCGGTAGAGTCTTTATCGTGTATACAGATATATATATACACACCTTACCTCGCTTATGTAAGAGAAAAGAAAAAAGGAACAGGAGAAAATGCCCCGGTATAATCCGGAAGTATTTTATTGCATTTAATAATACGGTTTTCCTGCGGCCGCGCTGAAAAAGCAGCTTCGAGTACCTATACCGTCGCGTTTACTTTCAATTTTAATATTCGCGCGAGCCGCGCTCGGACCTCATTATAATACGTCGACGCACGCGGGAAAAGCGATTTCGCTTCCATATACATATTATATATACGACGATAGACATACGATAAATGCTAATTCACGAGCGGCTGCTAATAATCCACTCTATACACCTTTCCCCATTCAATTTTTTTTTCCTCCTAACTTAAAGTATACGACATAGCTCCGAAACGCAAAGTGTGGCGAAAATTCACGCCGACGAATTCGGAGCAAAGCAACGTCGCCGCGGTGCTCACTCTGCCGAGAGCGTTCAATTACCGGGGCGCGCGGTCGCCGAAAATAACTCTCTCCTCTCTCTCTCTCCTTCTTTCTCGTCGTGAGCGCAAACGACGTGCACACACATATATAACGTAGACTTGCGAAAAAACGCGAAACCTGCAACTTCATGCGCACGCCGGCTTAGAGAGCGCACGTTTTTTCCTTCTTCACACACATACATATACCACCTACGGCTCGAATATCGCCGCGTAATCGCGTTCCTCGCTCTCTCACGCGCGCACCGAATTACGTACGACCGCGGTAGCGCGTGACTGTGTGTCGTATACGCACAGATATATACATGTATATATAACGTAGGTCTACGTACGCCGGGTGTGCTCGCGAGGGGTAGAGCTTCGCGCCCTTTTCCGCCCCAAACCGTGCGGTGTGCTGCCGCTCTCGCCCCCTTTCGGCTGTACACGGGCTGCGCGCCGGCAGCGAACTTTCCAGAAACGTCGCGAAACGCCCGGTGCGCTCCGCATTCAGCGAGGGTACGCGAATATTCGCGAACTACCACCACCTACAATTGTGCGCACGTTAACGAGGGGTAATATATGAATGTATAATGTACTCACGTTTTGCTCTGAGAGTTGCGTAGCTGGGGATTATGTTTTTTCTTCGTCGTGATGGCTGCTGTGTGGTGCGGCTGCTCCAGTAGTGGCTGGCAAGAGTGCCGCCGCTGCTGCTGCTGCTGCTCTCTAGTAGTAAAAACCGGGCCTGAGAGACCGTCGTGTCGTTGCTGTCGATGCACTGACGATATAGAATGCTGCTGCTGCTTGAGGATCGCTTTTGGAGTATTATATACTGGCACACGGTGTTTTCAACCCCGTCCGCGCAGCCGTTCACCCTCTCTCTGATGTACGTACGATCAACAACAAAGGGGGAGACTGGCTCCCTCTTTCTCTCCCTCTCTCTCTTCCTCGATCAGCACCCCAGTGCGCCGCCGCGGCCGAAAACTCGCTACCACCCGACTACGTCGACCTTCTTTCGGAGCGCCGCCGCTGCTGCTGCTGCTACTGTTACGGACGTAACGATGATGAAGTTGTACGTTGCGTTCACGCACACGTGTGCTGTGTAGAAAACGACGATCTATGTATGTGCACCCTTGGAGAATTTGGTCTCGATTTTTTTCCTTCGAGTCTGTTATACGTATGTCTGTTTAACTGTGAGAGAGAGTGTGTGTGAGTGTGTATTTGAGTGTGGCACTACCCGCGCAGCATCGATCGACCTCGTCGTGTCTTGCCGCTACTGCTGCTACTACTCCCTTGATGACGATGATGATGATGATGATCGTAACTCCCGACGTTCTCAACGTTCACACACACAGAGAGATAGACACCACTTGCGGATATATCGTCCTTATTATACCGGAATGAGAAAAATTCCGGAACGAGGTGTGTTTTATGTTGATCAATCTCGTGTGTATGTATAATATATATAGAGACGAATCGTGCCTATGTGCGCGACACGTTTAATATGTATATGTGTATATATGTACTATATTATACGTTCGTTACTTATATATTTCACGTCTTATATTGGTGAGCGTGCAAGGAGAGTGCAGTACACACGGCCGTCGCGGCGAAGCTGAACTCGCTGGACTCGCAGACTCGCACCCACTGACAGCGCGGCGAGCGGGCAGCGAGCGCCGAGCCGACGGGTCTCTCTCTCTCTCTCCTCGGTATATTCGCCGTCTCGCTCCCACCCGGCAGTCCTATCTTTCTACTCGCTCTCTCTCTCCACTTTGCCTGCGCTTGCTATAGCACACGCCGCGGAAGCCACCGGGGGGACGGAGAGAGAGAGAGAGAGTGGTGGAACACACTCATACACTACTGTGCGCGCAGCTGCGCCAGTATATGTTGGAGCGTGAGAGAGAAAGAAATGGAAGCTGCCTGCGCGCTACTGCAACGTACATGTATGTGTGTGTATGCGAGAGAGGGGACGACGAGCAACCAGGAGAGTGTGTATATTCTGTCTCTGTCTCGCCCGCGCTGCTGACCTACGTCATACCGTCGTGCGCTGCCGAGGTGCTTCCCCCACTCAGGAGAAAGAGAGACTCGGTCTGTTCGCCTGCTGTCTCTGTTCGTCTTGCAAGCGCTCGAACTCACTGTCGTGCGCTGTCGATCGCTCGCTTGCCGCGAGCTCGAGCTTTGCCTACAGCAAGCTGCGGTGCAGTGCATGAGGCGGTGCAGCATGGCAGCGGCCGCGCGGCTCTTTCTCCCTTTATTAAGGTCGGGTTTACAATCGCGCTGTAGCTACATACTTGTCGATGACGATTAAATTGTTCCGAATGATGAAGATTGTGGCCACGAGCTGCCATAGCTGTATTAGTTATAAGCTTTTTTTTGGCTTTGAGTTTGTTGTTCGCGGAACAATGATGTGCGGATTTTTTTGTTGTGCCGGTAGTCGAAGGCAATAAAATTTAAAATTGATGCCAAGGTTTATTAAATTGTTTTGTTAAGAAAGCACTTTGTTTGTATAAACGTTATATTGTGCGAGATTTTGTTACAATTTTCATTAGCCTGAAAATTTTTGTAATATTTGCGTTGATATTTTGAAAAATGAAAATTGGAATTGCTATATAGAATATTTTGATGATGGTTCCTAAAGGAAAATTTATCGGAATTTCTGAAATTCCAACGGATTATTTAAAAATTAATAAATAATTTCTCGTTGCGAAAAACTTGTAAAATATGTTTACCCTTCTCGTTAAACTGTAGCAAGAAAATATTAGTGAAAAACACTTATCGCAAACCACATTTCAGACATAGCGCGATAAGAATCACAAATCAGGCGAAAAGTCACACCGGGCATGAACTTAATCTATCGTCCTCATTGCTCACCACTAAAAATGTCCGATATATACCAGGCAAAGTTCTCTATACCTATACGTATACACACGAACCAGATTGCGGATTAACGTGGATTTCGCTACAATTATTTAGCCCCGAATGGCCGGCTATCAAAGTAGCACGTATTATACGCGCGCGGGCGTTGTGTAAGCGTCATGCTTAGCGCTGGCTTACTTTCCTGAAATTGTGAAGAGACGCGCGCAGACTCCACATCATATACTGCCGTTATATATATAGCACACACTACGGGCCACGAACACAGCTCGAATACGGCAATATATACCTATCAGAGCGAATTGACCTGCGCAGATTGCGCGCGCGTGAGCGAAAAAAGAATGGTTGCGTTATATATTATAACGTTATACACGCACCTTTTGCGGTAACGAGATTATAGGGCCGTGAAATGCTGAGATATGGTTGGGAGGATTGAATGTGAATGCGGAAAATGTGTGGTATAGCAGATATTGTTTCTTTATTAATTTGAGGTTGTTGATGGGGATGTAGTCGATAAAGAATATAGCTGACGCGTGAATAGATTTTTTATTGAGTTCCATTCAATAATCATAAATTGAATGCTTTAATTATGTAATATCATCTTTTATGAAACTGAATAAAATGGTGTATTTGAGTTACGTTGCATTATTCAGTTGATCTTAATTTTTAAGAAGATATATAAGTATCGGTTCAAATTGTTTAAATGATATAGCAGGAATTTATTTATGCAAAGTTTGCTATAGGCGATAGAGAGAGAGAATTTCCGTTTAATTATATTTTAAGTATAATTTGCCGCGGTATTACGCTTATGAAACTTGTTTTTCCACTTGTGATAATCAATGGGTAGTAAAAAATTTATCATGTCGTTTTGTGGCTAATGTAATAATTATAAGGATGTTAAAAAATACGCGGAATTTAATTTTTTCAAAACTAGTTCTTTGTATAAAAGAAGAACATATGTAAGGCAGTAAATATATATAGATGTCCACAATCAAACAGGTCTTTGTATTCCGCATGTATTCACACTTGCTGTAGAACTCACCCATATTTTCATCCAGCAAAGTAAAAATAATAATCCTCTTTATCAAAACACTGCCTTTACTCTAAAAAAAAAAAATCGCCATAGAAATTCGCCTACCAGTAATATGTCCTAATAAAATGTTAGGACATATTACTAATATTAATAATATTAATTTTCAATTTACATTTGCTTGTATATCGTATGAGATTTCCACATCACATGTGAATTATACACTTTGGAGGGTAATACACAGTCGGACAGTAGCCATGCATCTACCCATATAACAGATGTTACTTTTGTTGTGGTCACTACATGTAGCATGTCCCCTTTTTTACTTATTAACGAGCGTCAGTCGCTTCGCATTAGCCGCATTAAAAGTACACACACACACATACTTTCCCTCAGCGCGTAACGAAATCGATTCTTCTCTCTCTTTTTTTCCTTCGCACCGTCCCCGCCCAGGCACCAAGGTCGTCCAGTCATCGTGCGGCCGTACAGCAAAGGTACGATTTAAGGTAAAAAGGGTATTGCAGAAAATTGCCACCGTCGTCGTGCGGCGCCTCGCCTCTTTTTCGAGATTTCGTAACGTACGTATACGCGGTGCGCGCTCGATCGATCGAGAAAAACGATCAACTCTCAGCTCGGAAAAAATCAGCGCTCCGCGCATGGCACGGCGTATAATCGCTAAAATTATAACCGCCATGACGCATTATACGCAAACGCCATGCCGTAAACAATGAGCGCGAAATGAATGAACGAGCGCGAGCTAAGTATAAAGGTTTTTCGAATTTCGCCTTATCTCGTCGCCGAGCAGCAATAAGCGCGTGAATTTTCCACACGCGAAACGTGCGCGCAAGCACGGAGAGTGTATCCAAGGCGTACACTAAGTACGTCACCGCTGTGCTTATATACCCGCACATATAGAGAGACGAGTGTGCGGCGGCCGCTCTGCTGCGCAGGTTTCGCGATGCGCGCGAGCGCGTGGGCGTCATTCTCCTTTACGGCTCGCGACGCGGCTGGATTCCGGATTACCGCGCGCGCCCGTGAGTATACCGAAGAGGAAGAGGAGGGAGAGAGAGGATGTGTGTGTACGTGAGCGAGACGCGGTTGTAATACGCTTTTTTGGCGAGCCGCTGATTCAATTGATTCCGGTATGGAAATTTTCCGCGGCGAGACGAGTTGTAGATTGTGTATATTTTTTGATAATATTGTGGTCATTATTTTTAGGAAATCTAAGGGATTTAAATTTAAGGCGATGCGAAGATTGCAGGGACCCGCGTTTTTCGTTGAATTTTGAGGAAAATTTCTTTTACACGTTGTAGATTCGGCAATGGACTACAGCGTATCAGAGCGATATTTTTCTTAAAATTGAAAACTAAATGAAAAAAGGATGTACTCCAAAAAATCATATTTCTTGTGATTTGTGTAAAAATTATTGAAAAGCTTAATTTAGTGCCATTAGTAATTTTCAATGTGGCAATCGGTATTAATTTCAGAGACGTAGCATCGTAAAGAAAAACTCCACTTGTATATCAGTATGTATAGTCATACCGTATATGTGGTATTTATTTCAAATATTGTATTGACACCTTTTTTCTTGCACCGACATTTTTTATTATTTTTGGAGTGGTATGTATATAAATACTCATAAAGGGTTTCCATCATAAATAATATTTTTAAATCATAATTTTTTGCGATATTGATGAATATATTTGTTTCGGAGAATTTAGAATGTGGCTGAAGGATTTTTATTTTTAAATACTTGCCTCTGGCGTGCAGAATCAAATTAAATTGCTGTTTTTGCATAATGAACAATCAAATCGTAAGCGTTTGATATTCGAGCCGTGCAATTGATTGTCAAACCGTGTTTTTTTTTACTTCGCGCATGATCTTATAACACAAATGGATATTTCGCTTTTGAATAAACAATTTTCACACGTGTCGAAGCGATTTTAATAATAAATCCGCACACTTAAAAAACATGACGACGCGCGGATGATGATTAACTCCGAAAGTGTTATTTCGTCGCTTGTCGCAAGTATATTACCGTGAAAGATTCATATAAAATTAGTTGGAAACCGATTGATTTAAATACTTCGTATAAATAATTCTCGTAAAAAAAAGGAAAAAACTGCAAAAGTTGTTGCTTTTATTAGCGCAATGAGTAGCGCAAGAACCACTTCGGGCTGGAAGCCATTTTAATTATAAAACTTTTTTATACTTTACGAAGTAGACTTGCACAGCAAGTAATCGCGGGCGCGCAAACTAGATATGTTTTCTGGTTCAATTTCGACAAGTTCTCTTTTTTTGATTACCTCGATCCAGAAGAATTTGAAACTTGCGAAAGGCGCGTGCGCGCCTTATCGGCCGGCGGCGCGTATTTACTATTCGCTCGTAATATGATATAATAAAAAGGCATAACCAAGCCTTTTTCCATTCCACTTTCGTCGAAATCCTGATAATCATGTTTTGAAAAGGATTGTAGAGTATGTATGGTTTGTGTGCTTTTCTGACTGTGAGAGGTGGAAGGAAGTCCATTGATTGGGTGAAGTCTTGGGCGTGCGTGGGTAGTTGCCCGGCTGGCCGCTAGGTGGCATGCGGAGTGTGGTACTCTCGCAAGTGGCCAGGCGAGGCTCCGATTAATATATTATAAGGCCGCGTTATCGAGAGATACTCACGGCGTCTGGGGCAGAGGTTGTCCACCGTCAGCCCCACTGACGGGTCTTTTGGTGATCAACCCGGAAGCGAGAGAAACGTTTGGCTATTTTTCCTGCCTCCTACAAGATAAAAGAAACAGTTCTCTTACCTATCGTTATTTATTATACGTATATACCTATATATAGTCACATTGAATTTGTTGCACACCCATTTCAATGCATGTGTAGCGCAGTCAACCCTCAGGCTTCTTCTATACTTGCCTTCGAAACGCTCGTTCATTGTCACTGCGGCTTGGTTAAAATTCCGTTTGTGCGGTTGCTTGAAGCGCTACATCGCCTTCGACAACTGAGTTTTTCTGTCTTGCATGGTTACGCTCTTCCAGTGACGTGTTCGCGTCCCGGTGGCGCGGTTGCCGTTTACTATGGAGCTCAACCCCGAGACGAAACGCCTGTCTCTTTTGCCTGCCTCCTATACAGTATGGTATATATATCGTTTATTCGCTTATCGTGAATTTTCTCTCCTCTATCTCCTCCCTCCGGCTTCTTTGGATCTGCGGCTGTAAAAACTCGGCCACGCGCGATATCTCTTTGGAAAACCAGCTGGAAATTTTTAATTAAAATCCCGTGTTCTTTTGCTGCCGCGATCTTTAACGAAAACTTGCCTCTGTACTATTCACATGCGACTGTACGCACAATACGTATAAATCAGCGTGATTTATTCGGCGCAATACGTGCTTGCTAATGCTTGCCATTATGATCCTGGCATATAATACCCGCGTATATGTCACCCCTCCCCCTCAAGTATATATACATATACTTGTCGCGGTGTAGGTGTATACACCTCTCGTAGGAGAGAAAGTATAGGCGGGTGCTAGCTGCGGTGGCGGGCAGCGGTGGACCGACTCCTATATGAGCTAAACGTATACTCGATAAGCCGGTCGCTCGGTAGCTCGCTAGCTCGCTCGCGTCTGATAACGTGATACCGATTACGAAATTCACGCAATAATCCTTATACAAGATACCGGAGCCGGTCAAACTCGAATTTTCAAAGTTGCATTGCTCCCCTTTTTTTTCTCCCTGTCTCTGTACCCGGTGCGAACGCTCGCTAATTGGAACGCTAAGGTCGGATAGAGAGAGACACAGACACGGCGAATTCTTTATGCGCGGCAGCAATCAGCTGATGTCGAAAAGCCCCCGCGCCGCTGCTGCGGGTTGACGCAGACAGATGCGGTGTCGCGCGCGCGCGCGGAGGTGCATGTTTTTTGTCTGTCTGTCTCACTCACTTTCTGCCTAAAAGACGCGTGGTTTTTCTCTCTCTGTCTCTCGCGCGCCAAGCTTTTCAAGGCGAGAGAGCTATGGGCGGCGGTGTATAGGCATTAGGCGCGGATTTCGCATTGTCGTGACGTCATCGAGTTACAGCATTTTTAGAGCGCGGGCGCGCCGCCGTGACTTTCTAAACTTTACGAGCACTCGAAAGGGATTGAAGTTTATTGAAATCCAGTAATAAAGTTGCATATCTAAAAATAATCGCGGGCAGCGCGGGTGCTTTATAGTATTATTTCTACGTTTGCCAATTGGATGAAAAAGTGTTTTGATAGCGTAGCTTGGAACTAGGTGTGTGTAGTTATATATAGCAGTCTTTATTGTGTGGTTGTTTGGAAGGTTTGTACCAGGTAATTTCCTATTGATATGGATATTTAGCCTTTTCAGGTGCTCTCTTTTTATATTCAGTTTTTATATCAGGCCGAATTTATGAGCGTATAAAAGAGCTGGTGAATATGCTTTGAGCAAATAGTTTGAGTATAGAGTGTCGTGCAATGTTTCGGTGTTTGTTGTTTTTGTTGTACTTTATAAGAACTACAATTTGGTTAGACACTATTTCAGGGTCAAGTAAAAGTTGTGGAAAGATGCGGGTTTTATCATGGAAGCTTAAATAATAACGGGGAGAAATTTTAAGAAATAATCGAGCATGATTTCAAATAGACAACAGTGAAAAGTTTAAGAAAAAATATGGAATCATCCCATCAATTAGTGCTTGTTCTTTAGTATATTTTTTACTCATAGAATTTTAACAATATTTAAGATGATCGTTATATATTGCAACCTGTTTTATTTTTTCTATAATTAAACGTTTTCGCGATTTGCTAAAATTTGAAACTTCAATCCTATTAGTATATAATAATATGATTGAAGTTTCAAATTTTAGTAATCAGTATATTGATTCAATTCTTTACTGTAATTCAATTCAATAATTAATAATAATAATTCAATAATTCAATTCTTTACTGTAATCAGTATATTGATTCAATTCTTCTATTCATACAGAAAAAAGTGATTGACAAACCCCTGAATCAAGCATCCCAAGAGAATAATTAATTCACTTCAATCCTCATTATCAAACCATCGCAATCCCAACGCCCAATTGCGTTTATTTCATCTGTCAACTCCCATCACTATCTCGATCCGGAAAAAAAACCAAACCTTTCAACAAAAAAGTCGGTAAAAAGCGCACCTTATCCGTACACACACACATAACTCTTCGAAATCGACAGGCTCAACTGCCCGGCAGTAATATATAAACCTCAGAGCTTCGTCGCTCTATTTTCCAGCGGGGTTCGCTCTGATATATATATATACTTCCTCCGCATCCGCGCGCAACCTTACGTCCTTTGGCACTTGTAGGCGACGGCGCGCACGTACGTCACTGCCGGGTGTCGACCCCCGCCGCGTACTCCCCCGCTTTTTCTCTCTCTCTCTCTCTTCTGGCTCCTTTTTCCTAAGGCTTCCTCCCGTGCGTACGCGTGTACCGGTATATATATAGCGCCTGCAAGCCTCCCGCGAGGAGCTTTTCAATAGCCTGTGTACGGATATATGTGTGTATGTGTGGGTGTATGTATACGAGCGAATGGGAGACAAGAATTGCAAGTGACATCTGTATTATATTATTCCGCGAGGCGCGACGAAGGCGGTGAGATATTATTGGCTTTTCAATGTGAGAGTGATGCGAACGCGGCGCGTTATCGTTTTAAGTCGGTGGCGACGTAATCGTTGATGGGGGTCCGATTGTCTTCGGGATTGTACGCGTGCGCGGTGCTAAATTTGTATATACGCCGGAAGATATAGTATTCGCGAGATAAAGCGTTATGAAACGTTTATACTGTATACAATGAGCAATGGAATGTGTATTTCAAAACATCCGCCGCGGTTAAAAATTGTGGCGAATTTTTATGATTATTTTAGTTTTCGATTTATTCATTTTTTTTTTAAATTTAGATATGAGAGCACGACGAGAAAACTTCTATACTGCGGCTGTTATTCAATATCGAGAAGATGTTATCATACTCGTATATATACATGTTAGGTGATAATCTAGTTGATACAATCTATAATTCGCTCACGTTAGAGCCTGTGGCAGTCTTCTTTTTTGCGCTCTTGAAAAAACGCGCAGTATTTTATGCTTAGATGTAAAGCCATTTAAGCAGATTTCTTAAGAATTATTTAAACGAGTTAAAAATACTTATTTCCGAGTAAAAATATCGTGCAGGTGAGTTGTATACGTTAAAAAATATGTTATTCGTAGCGGTTGAAAATATTTATTCTATTCGAATGAATTTTGGGCCACGTATAATGGTTGAACAACTTTTGTTAAATATGTTGAATTAGTATCAATACATCAGACCTATATGAAATACTTATTTTCATTTGAAAATACTTTATTCTTTTTATAAATTATCTTCGAAGATTGTTGTTTATACACAGCATTCCCAAATGATAAACTCACGTTAATTTTCAAAATACAACTTATACGCGCGAGCCAACTTTCAAGAAAAACGTAAATATATGATTCAAAAAGATATTTAAAGCGTTATTTCCTTTTTATTCAAGCACCTATATATATCGAGTGACGCGACAAATTGATCGCTTTTTAATGTCGGCAACGCGCGAACGTATAAAATTAATAATCTCCGTAACGGTCGTATCTATGCCCAGGCCAATATCACTACAATTCAGTCTAATTCCACTCATCAGTGTCAAAATCATTTCGATCATTGCCTCAACGCGTACGTATCTCTCGCTTTCCCGCAGCCGCTGTTATCTAAACGCGCGAGATCGTCGTATCGTCATTGAAATAAGTATCATCCCAGAATTTATTAACGATTTTATTTATTACAACAACGTTATTTCCTTTAACGCCATGACAAATATTTGACTCTCACTCGTGTGCCTCATCAAATAACACGTATACTTTAAGGAAAATTTCATCTCTCCCGTAATTATCTATAGGCTGTTCGTGCACACAAACTTCAATCCCGCCAGACAAGAGACTTTCCTTAAACTTTTTTTTTATTGTCGCCCGCCATCATAAAAGTCTACTTCTATATATATAATACTCTCACTACACCCCGCGAGCGCGCGCACGCGGAATAAGGAAATAAGTTTGTATATAGTAGTAGGCGTATGTTAAAGCGCTCTCTCGTTACATAAAAACTCGCGAAACACGTATCAATCGAGCTTTCTCTCTCTCTCTCTCTCTCTCTTCCGACACTAAATTTTCAACAAATCCAGCCAATAGCGCGTGAAAACATCGATTTGCCCGATAGGCTGCGCGCACTTGCTCTCACACACATAACCCGTATGTACAGCTTTCGCTTGCGCGCGCGTATTATAAACCCTCGAAAAGCGCAATCTCGACGGCGCATTGCAACATTATATTCTAAGAATGCCCGGCGCACGCGATACGCTCGCCCCGATAAATATGGAAAGCATACACTCTTGCACATTTATATACATGCATACGCGCGCAGACGTGTGAAAACTAAAAATTTTATCTCGCGCCGCGTTTATAACGTATACATGTATATAAAATAACGAAATTCGCATCTTTCTCTCTCTTGTATGTAAGTATTATAAGCGATATCGCGCGGCCCCCTCGAGATAATACGCGATGGTCCGACGAGGCAGCCTCGCCGCGCGATAATATATATTATAATATAACTCTCTCTTGCGGTCGAATAACGAGATCCCGATAAGCGCGGTATATATACTCGGAGCTCGAGACAGAGAGAAAGAGAGCTGCACGTGCGATTATACGCTCGGCTATCCCGCTCGCCTGCTCTTCTTCTTTGCATTGTCACCGTGACAAATTTAGCCTGGTAAATACTCGAAATGGACTTGACTCTGTTCACTGGGCCGCGGCCAACGCGAGCCGAGAGCGGATACGAATCACGTGGACCGACGCTCGCGCGCGCGGAGTTGACGACCCGGACGGCGCGTCCGAGAGTGAAAGAGAGAGAGAGACAGGTCTTGGTATATAGATGTGTATGTATAATGTATATCTATATAGGCACGATATAAAGAGACAGTACGCGGGCTATTTTAGCGAGCGGTTATAGAGATCTGATGTTAATCGGCGCGGGGGCGACACGCGGCGCTGCTGTTCTCTCTCCCCTGCGTGACGTAAGAGCGCGCGGAGAGAAATTGGGTGCACGAGATAATCGCCTATAAGGTGTCGTGAATATTATTATTATATGACCGGGGGAATTAATGAATTACTCGCTGGCACGTGGACTTTGAGGGGTTGCTGCTGTCGTGAGAGCGTGGCGAAACGTGAGATATGCGGTATAGACAGTGAGAATCCGTTATAAAGACGCTGCGTTTATGTAACGCGTTATGAGCGATGTTGTTTGTATAGCGCGGATATTTCCGTTTTAGGCGGTGTTATTGTAGCGACCGATTTATTTCCGTACTGTGAAAGATAAAACGGCAGTTTTAAGTATAACGATTCGGTTGTGTATAGAATGAAGAATGTTCAATGATATTGTTGTATATGATTTAAGTAGTGTGGTATAATAAAGATAAAGTATAGAGTATTTTCTGTCCTAGCTTAGTCTCTTCATCAGAATGTTTTTTTTTTATGTTTAAATCCAAATACATTTTCATTCGGGGAAATCAGCTTAAAAAAGCTTTGGAGAATACCTTTCTATTTTTTTACGCTTTATCATCAAGTCATATGCTCACGAAGTGTTGGAGGCCAAAGGAGAAAGGAAAACCTCTTTGCATTTTATCGGAAGCTTCAATTTTGCGGTATTTTTAAGAAAAGAGTCGTTTTACGATTTTCCTAAAATTGGAGAAGTTACAGGTATCAGATAACCGGAACGTAAAATTAAAAATTTTTCCGCCGTGGTTCTCTTTTTCATACTTGACAGATTCTGCAGACAGAAATTGCAAAATTCAAGGATACCAATTACCTAGGTAGAAATTACATCGCTTTCAACGAATTCCGGATTCAAAAGGATGTTTTTTTTTTGCGGGGAGGCGGTAGTTTTACAAAGTTTACTACAAAACCGGTAGTGTGTTTGCACTTATGACAAAGAAACAATTGAATTGGTTATTTTTATCATATGTGGTAATTAAGCAGAAGTTAATGACGCAAAGGTGATAACAGTGGAAGTGGGAGGAAAGAATTTTAATACTTGAATAACAGCATTTGGGATATTTTACGACTTTGATCGCGGCAAAACTACTTTTATCATTAACACAACAGCACAAATTAGGTGTATCTTATCCTTGCAAATAAAGTTTCTTGTGCAATGTAATTTTAAAAAGTCTTCTGAAAGCTACAAATATGTTTGTCGAAAGTTTTTTGTGCCAATCTTAAGCTCTTAATGAAGTTTATATCGTAATCTTCAGTTTGATAGGCAATAAATTATTAAATATTCTTCCACACATCGGTTTTGGTCATATACTGCTTGTATACCATATATATTCAATATTTTAATACGATATGAACGAATAATTTATACTAGAAGAAATTGATATAAATATATATAACACCAACGATAAAATAGTGTATGCGAGGTATTAGCAGGAAGTAAAAAATGCATTTCTTATCAATATTAATTAAATATAGACATATATATTGATTTACCTTATGCCTCGTGGGCTTTAACATACCGAGAACGGTAAGTTTGCATAATACGTCTATATTAGAGCCGCTTAAAACTACAACTTTTAGATTTTCCATTGCACAACTCCCTAAAACACTCACTAATGATGAAATACATAGTAATTGTGAAGAAACTACGCAAATTTAATTTATTTGATGTGCATTGAATGCATCTGCAAATGAACTGCTTCGTAATATTGACTCTTATTTAGTCATCAGTGGATTCTAGCCGCAAAGCCGTTATGGGCGCAGGAAAATCCATTAAGGCATAGTGAAAATGATTCTATTGCATAAATATCTCATATACATAAAAATAAATGTTTTGTAAACACATTTTCAGTCCGTAAAATGGAAAATATGCATATATGTTATAGTTATACTTTACTATAACTTATCAGGCTATATCGATTTGAATTTACGATCGTTACGTGAATGAAGATA
This sequence comes from Torymus auratus, assembly GCA_900474315.1. Lineage (NCBI taxonomy): Eukaryota > Metazoa > Arthropoda > Insecta > Hymenoptera > Torymidae > Torymus > Torymus auratus. Next base: position 7,962 of record UXGD01000202.1, on the reverse strand, counting down.
ATAGAGATACTTTTAAAATATGGAAATTGGTGAGTAACCGTTTAAGCCAGGAAAAGTACACCTTAAAGTTGGAGTTACGAAGAGGCTTTTAAAAAATATATTATTTATTTCATAACTATCTAAAATTTAAGATAACAGTAAGTTATAAATTGTATTACGAAACGAGTGTGAAAATGCATCTTAAATATTGGGAAATATCGTAGCACTTCAATTTATACTCTACATTCTAAGGTTTAAAATAACACAGAACGTTATTATAAATATGCATTATATAATAAATAGCAGAGAGTGGTCACAATAAAAATAGATTTTAACCTAATTTAAATAACCATCACCATATAATTTGTAAATACTATTCTACCAATAGGCTTATTTTTATTTTAAAAAGATAACCGTGCAGAAAAGTGGAAATTAAAAAAAAAAATCAATTATTGGCGTATATCTGATTTTATTATTTTTAACCATTGCCAAGTTCCTTAGGCAGCTATTTATGCACGATGTATCCTGTTTTTTTTTATTATGTAACCAAATTATTTAATTATCAAAATCATATAATAGTTAAGGAGTACTTGATAATTATTATACTGTTCCTAAATAATGAAACGAACATATATATAGTCAATATCGTTCGTGTATTACCAATGAAATAATAATTTTATAATAAAATCGAAAAAAAATTACATATTGTCAACCTCTAGGTACATGATAAAATATCAGGCATCACATATACAAATTGCAAGCCAATCCAGTCTTACAATTCCCGCTGTCTTATAGTCTCACTATGCTTTTTATCTCAACCAAACCATATGTTATTTCAATATTTATCGACTCCTTAACCGCGCCCCGCAAAACACCTCGAGAACACGCAAAAAGAAAGAAAGAAAAAAAAAACCTTTTCCTCTAAAACTCCAAAAAACCCACCCACATTTCCATAATTGCCACTCGTCTAGTCCGAAACTTCCTTCCCAACTTCTCTCCTAAAGTCTCCCCACATTCTCTCTCTCTCTCCCTCGAACTTGATATGCAGGTTTGGCCTGAAAGCGGGCGCTCATCAGCGCCGCTCGTGCCCGTATATCTATAAAAGAGAGCATTGGCACGGGACGAGCTGAGAATTCGCGAAGAGATAGAGAGAGGCGAGACAGAGACGCCGGCCGAAAAGGACGGAGAGTCATGCGCGTCTATGTATAGATACGGGCGCTAGTAGGTACTTCTATACTCGTAGCCGTGCTGCTGCTGCTGCTACTCTCGCTCCTCTCGCCTGTCGCCTCCGCGGGCGCGCGCAAGGCCGCTCGCCTTCGTTGCTTTTTTCCTCTTTCATCTCTATCTCCCTCTCCCCTTGTGCGCTTTTTGCTCTCTCTTTCTCTCGCGCGCTCGCAGGCGACTTCTAACAATACATCGGATCGCTTTCATTCAGCCACGAGTGCGCGCGCGGTATTATATATATGTAGACTACATGTGAAGGGAGAGAACGTGAGCGGCGGAGGGTAGTAGCATGTGTTCTAAGCGAAGGGGAAGGAATTTTTTTTCGAGCCCCGAACAGATGCGAAAAATAATTTTCCGTTAAAAAAGAGGAGATTCATCGTGTGCGGGTATGAGAGTGGAGGTATATCATATACAGAGAGTTATGCGCGTGTATACACTTGCGTCGCTCGTTACATCACTTTGTTCCGCTATTGCGCTGCATTGCGCCTCTATTGTAACGTGGTTCATGCGCGAGTATTGGGGGGGGGTCTTTGCGCGAGAGCGAGCAAGCGCCGCGCAGTGTATATATTATTGGAAGGAGACTGAAAATAATTATTTTTTTTACGATGTGCTTGATGCTTTCAGCAATTTCGCCTTTCGCGAACGCTGTGTATGTATAATGAATGCGGAGCGCGCGCGCACGCGGTGTAGAATGTTTGCGCGAGAGCGTATAAGCGGCTAAATAATTTTCATTGTTTTCTGTATTACTGACTCGCCGAGAGAGGATTGGGAAATCGACAAGTCGAAAGGATTGGCTCTCGTTGTATAGAATATCTTATAAGTATTTTAATTAGGATTCGGTCGTTCGTTTTTTTCATTTCGTTCGAAGATATGCGAGCTGTATAATTCATATTTTGCATACTTAATTTTGTTTTTATGACATCAGGATTATTTCCGAAATAAAAAGATTGTATCGTAGGAAATTCCTCGCAAGGTCGTTCGTTCGTTCGTTAATTTCTCTCTTGAATATATATACACGTGTAATGGAAAACTACGCGTATAATCTCCTCGAATGAAAGGGGAATTCCAATCCGAATACAGCACAAAGCACTTAAACGCGACTTTAAGAACAGGTTGATATTCGAAATTTGCTTTATAATCAGTAAGGTTCCTGCATTATAAATTTTGAGTGCAAGAGGCAGTGATAAAGGGCACCTATATCAACAGTGAATATTATTATGGAATAATTGAGAATAAATTTGGTTACATTTTCAGAAAAATAAATACAGCATAATAGGTAAACGACAAATTATATAATTTCAACTTATATACATACGAACTGAAACGGCGGTCGTAAATTAAATATTTAATCTACTGGAGTGAATTCGAAAGTCAAATTTTTGTAAAAGAACAACAGTTGTTGAAAATTTTACCTATATTGAAAATTTTAGCAATATTTGGATGCGCTTCATGCGTACTATATCTTGTTTTTGAAGTTATACTATTTTTCACTACGATTTAGTTTTAATTAGTTTAAATGATAAGATAATTAGGTACATTTTTTATGCCAGCCAATTATTTTCTTCTCCCGTGAAACATTTTCATTCCCTCAAAACAAACTTTCTACATATGTACTTTTATTATTAAGGAAAATGATACTTTGTCCTTTTTTAAAGGATATGCTAAGTACATCAACAAAATAGAGATTGTTGATGAAAATGAATTATTACCTCATCAGGGAACATAATTATTTTCAAGAATATGTTAGCGCTAAATAATCAAATAATCTAATAAAATAAATACAATAAGACGCAATGTTATATACCTTCGCGTTTCAAAAAACACTTTCAAAAATCGAACAACTTCATATGGATATAATTTATAACATTCCGGTTTAAACTGTGTTTTGCAGGAAGACATTGTATTAATTTAACCCAAGAATGCGGATTCGATTCTATTTTACATAACGAACTATACAATAACAAAAAAGCTTCTCATTAAAAATCCTTTTGTCATAATTTCACGAACACATTCGCATCCTACATTTAAACAGATAAAAATACATCGTCCTACAAAATACTCCCCGAAATCATAAATTTGTCCGTGTTTACTCTGCAACACCAAGGACCCACCTACATCCTCCTTCACCCCCACCTAAACATCGGCGAAATTCCAACCGAAATCACACGTACAAGCCAACCGCACCGCACACTGTCGCGCATAAAGCAAGCGCACACTCAAGTCTCACGTTATACACATATACATGCACCGTGAGTGCCGAGAGGACATTAACATAGCCACAGCTCTCTCATAGTTACACTTTTCGCTCTCTCTCTCACTCACTTGCTCTCGCGAGTTGCTCAAACGCGCACGGCAACCACTCGCTTTATATACATACACACACATTCAGAGGCGCATTCGCGCGGGGTCCTAGGCGCACCGACTTCTATACCTGCCACACTCGGCCTTCAAGGACGTTCACGCTCGGTTCGCTAATTGCGTTCGCGCAGTTTTTCTCGTTTTTTTATACGTCTCTTTTTTCCACCGAGAGTGGGAGAGAGAGAGAGAGAGAGACCCGCGCGATAAATTCGAGACACTTTGATCGGCTTGCGGAGATACGTGCCGAGGTATGCGAGACAAATAGCTCGGGCGTATTTGAACGATGGCTATACTTGCAATTGAAAGGCGCGCGCGCGCGCGCGAAAGGGACTAGGTCCGCGTTTGCATACTTTTCGAGGAAATAAAAAAATACACTCGAGTATATAACAGTACGTGGTCTGGTTATTTCTGTCTCTCTTTCTCGCATTCGTTCGACCCGGGTAATTGATAAGAGAATGCGCTTGGAAGCTGGTATATATATACCGGAGAGAGAAGTTGCTGCTACCGAGTGCGGCGCGGAGAGGCAGAAAAAAAAGTTGCTTTGAATTGGGCGAGAGACCCGTTAATGACCGAAGTAAAGTGAGACAATAAAAATACCGCGCAGGCAGGCACGCGCGCGGCAATTAAACGTTGAGAGCGTGGAGCACTGGATTCGTAAAGAATATGCACGCGATGTTGTTTTAGAATGTTTGAAAATTTGTTGGTTGGCTGCGGTATAGGGTAAAAAAAAGCACGAGATAAGAGGGATATAGTGGGCGCAGCTGTAAGTAGAACAAGCCGTGTACGGAAAGACACAGGCGCGAGAGAGTATCCAGAGACGTGTATACACTTTTCGCGTTGCGCTTAATTAACTTTAAATTGTTTTTCGCGAATTTCCCCGGAGATGTAAGGCAGGCAAATTCGTGCTTTTGCGTTTTAAATAGCGTTATACGCGTGAATGTTAGCTACGTGTGTGTCCAGGTATACTTGGGTTACATCGCAGACTATTATACTTCCCTCGGGTACTGTCTTTCTTTTTCTTTTGGTTTCGGTAATATAATAAACGCGATATACGTGTGGTCATAAAGTTGTTTATAATATTTTACATGATAATAAAGTTATTTGCATGTTTTATTAGCGCTTTAAAAATGGCTTTCCAAAGGAATATTTATTAACAAAGAAAGCTGCTGAAAAACGTCGGGCGACTATGATGCGGTCTTACCAAAGAGTAATCAATTTATTCATGAGCAGTGACGCTTATTCTGTTATCGCTACTTTTACAGAACGAATTATCTGGAAATTAATTATCTAATATACCAGGGCTTCACCCTTTAGGGCGTTTCGATGCTTCTGTTTCGAGCTCATTAAAGTAGATCGTTATCTGATTTATCCCCGTATATACCGATATAAGTTACACGGTGTTAATTTATACACGCGGGGTCGAGGGTTTATTCGTAAGCGTCTTTAGCGCACGCATACGCGCTTGTGTGATTTATTTTCTTGACAGTATTTTTCATCTTACTAGACTTTTATTCATTTCGTGAAAATGTGTATAACGTATAGTGAAAGTAAAAAGGAAGATGCGTGTAAATGATGTATAGTATAATGGATGCGCTATGATTTATCGGCAAACTTTACTGAAGTGATGGAATTCTTTCCAAAAAACTTTCGTCACCGTTAATACTTTTTGAAATTTTCTAATTTTAACTACATGTCGATTTATTATGTCATTCTGAGCTACTGCATTACATGTAATTATTTTTTAACAGACTTCTTAGATTAATATATACATGCTCGATTGATGATCGTCATTTCACTGCGTTGCAATAATAATATATTTCGATCCATAAACAGTGCTTTTAATATGATGGCAAAATATTGAAAATAAATATTCAATATTCACGGAATTAAGAATTTTCGTGGATAAAAATAATTTTATATTTTCAATCGCATAAATCGTCGAATTTATTTTTAGTATTTCAACATTGAAAGTGTTTTATTGCGTTTTTACACTCTGCAGTATAAATTGGTTATTACGTGCTGTTAAATAGACGTTATTTTTTCAACGTAAACTAACAAGATCTATAAATATTATACAATTTACACAAAACTAGACGAGCACAGGTTATTTAACTCAATAATTATAACTTTTTTGAAAAGAGAAATGATTGTTGTATAACACAGTTCTCACGATCAAAGTTTTTCGATAATACCAAAATTATTCCTCTCGTTTCTACATCATACTCTGCATCTCCATATAATATATTCTCATAGATTCTTTATCTTTTCTAGAATTTAAGGATATCCCTTCTCGTCAAGATCCTATCAAAATCGAATCAGTTATATCCAGGTGCACTGCTCTCCTACAAAAGTAAAAATAAAATTGAAATTTGCGTACGAGCCGCATAAATTTCGAACAATAATCAACGTCAAAAATAGATAGTCAATGTCGAAATCGCCATTTTTTGCCTCATTAAACGCCTGGAAATAAATTCCAGCCGCAGCCGTGGCGCTACGGCCAATAGCGTTTACACACACACACACACATATATAAAAGTATAACTTTGTTCAAAACAATCCACATAGCTGAAAGTGATATTGTACGCTTTTACTTTCGCGCTCGCGACGCGAGATTAACATAAAATACGTCTCTGCAATCGCAGCCATTTTTGCACAATATGTTATTTTCCTAACCGTATAAATGCCACCTTGCCATAGCGCGCACGTATACACACTTGGCGGCGCTGCAGCTATAGCATACACATACCCGTTATTAAAATCGCTCGCGGTGAATTCAGCATAATCCGCAGCATTTCATTAAAGCGCGGAATCTAATCAGATCAAAACTACATCAAAACGATACGCCTTCTCTCGCTCCTTTACGAAATTTCCTCCCTCTCTCTCCGCGTAGCTATACATATATACCTACTCGGCTGCCCTCTCCTCGTTAACACACTACGCATAATACGCGCAGAAAAAATTCTCTCTATCGCGGCCGCTTGTCAAAATGTGCCCGCTCGACGCGTATTGAAAAGTATAGAGCGCGCGGGGAACGCACAATCATACATAATAACTGTAATAAATATCGCCGCCTGCGAAACGCGCGCGTCTGTCGCTCGCGCGATCGGCTATATATACGCGAAAGTGACGAAAGACGCTTATACACACCGTCGAGGGATATGTTTTAGCATATACAAGCTGCGAGAGCGCTATCCCGGGTGGAAAACTGGTAAAACAGGAAACCGATTTTTATACAGCGAAAAAATTGCCCCGAGAGAGAGAGAGAGGAACCTTCCCGTCGTGCGCGGCGACCGGTTTTCCGCGCTTACGAGCGAACGAGCTCGTCGCGATTATATACTCGTCCTCGTCGTGGTGCAGCGCGAGTTAGGTCAGCATCCTCTACTCTCTCTCTATGTGAGTGTAATATAGAGAGGATGCGTCTCGCGCGAGTGTGCGCGGAAATACGCTTCTCTGTCTCTCTCGATATATATTACGCGCTCGTGCGCGCGTGGCAACAGCGGAGGTTGCTACCTACCGCCCTGTAGTGGTTGCGCTGCGCTGCATTGATTTTCCGTAATGCGCGCGCGAGGATGCGGCTGTTTGCTTTGATTTATAAGGGAGTTGAGGCGAATGTTAATGTTAATATGTTGTGGCGAAGAGTTTAATGAGTGGTGGATGTCTTTGGGATATTTTATAGATCGTTTATCATGATCATTTTTTAATAACTTATAGAATTTTTGTTAGATTATTTTTGAATAATTAATAACGATTTGAGAATAGATTTTTATGATAAATTAAATTAAAAGTAATAAAAGAACTATCTTGTTTGTATTATACACTTTTTCGAATTTATAAATTCACCTTTTGATATCATCCTATATTGCGCAGGATGTTATAGGATACCTGAGAACAAAAGATTTCGTTTTCAGCGATATATACCGTGTTATTTCGTATAGCGTATCGGAATATTTATGAGAGAATTTAAACTTCGCGAGAGAAAAATTATATCCTTTGACAACGCTAACAACGGTATCCATGAATAGTGGTTTTCGCGATAATGTCGTTTTAAATTTATAAGATATACATTTGCTATAAATTTTTCAATATTTTTGTTGATATTGTGCGCGAGGTCGATAATAAAATGTTTAGCTACCGCACGGAAAAGCTTCCGTGGCTTTTGGTGGTTTTCCAATTTTTCAACATTGTCAGCGCCGAGAATCTTTTGTGAAGAGAAAAACTTTGTTCACCTAATGACGGAAAAAGATGAATAACACACAAGTTTTGCGCTCGAAAAAAACAATAGCCAGACGGTCGTGTATAAGATTATTTTTATTTTCAGCCTTCGGAATTTGTTTGACAAAAGTGTATTTTAGAAAAGCCGAGATAGTCTTTCATTTTTTTAAATATATATATATATATATA
>UXGD01000201.1:28201-79137 GCA_900474315.1 Torymus auratus | reverse complement strand
TTATAATTAAATTCATTTATGAAGATTTAAAAGTATTTATTTTTAAATTTATTTATTTATTTATTTAGATCAATGGGAAAGAATGCCCATATATAACGTATAATATACTAGCTACATTCAACGCACTTCGCGCGTATTATTTATCTATTATTTTTTTTTGTTTTTGAGGTTATGAACATGATCAAGTTAGTTTCAATTTAAAAGTTTGTTTGAGTTTAAATTCTTCGAAAATAATGTTACTTTGATGAATAAAGTAATGAAATTTTTCTTGTACTATTTTAATTATTCAGCGGTTTTGGATACTTAAACTGAAGAATTCAATTTCGAAAATTCAGACATTATATTTTGGCGCCTATACTATATAGACCAATCAAATGAATGTACAACAAATCAAAACAGTCTCTTATTGTGATGATAAAGTTAATCCATCATTTTTTAAAAAGAGGATAACAGCATTAGAGAGTTTAAGCTTTTAAAAAAAACACGTTTTGGTTTTTGTTCATAACTAAAGAACCGTGATAGCTAGAAAATTAATTTTATTTAAAAAATATAGGTATTTTAATTCTCTTTCAAATTATACCCATCCGATTAAAATATCTCGTTCCTATCATTAAAGAAAGCAAAAATAAATGTTGAGAAAATCGAAAATTCGAAATAAAACCAAAACGCATCAGCCCAATCGAAAAACGGATTTTTGACCCGCCATCGCACAAAAAAACGAAGAAAATGTGATTCCTCCCGTTAAAATCGACCGAGTAGAAGCTGAGATCCAGGCGTACACACACACACACACACACACTGTATTTTTCTTTATTTTTTCTGGATTATAAAATAGTAAAACGATTAACTATGCTATCAACTGTTATCACTTCACATGCTGTCTACATTGGCGTCATCGTATTTTTCATAAAAATGTGCTGGCTTTTAAAATAGGTTTAGATAATTGAAATGTGACAATGTATGAAACTTGAAACGGGAGTTTTTCTGCAAGCAAAAAGTGATACCGTATTTTTTATATATATTGAAGATTTATTTTAATTTATTTTATTTTATTTATTTTATTTCATTTTATAAATCAACGGATTTAGGCACAATACAACAAAATAGTGTTATACATGATAAAGATTACAAAAATATGTTTAATTAAACAGATAACTAATGAAATCAATAAAATTTTAATTTATTTGATTTCTTACAATTTTTAAAAGAAAAAAATATAGTTAAATTGATTGAATCATGTTACAGAATATCTCAGGATCCATGAAATTGAAACAGAGGACTATGGTACGTGGATTGTTTCAGATTTAGTAGAGAATTCTTTTAGCTCACGGGAATATCTAATTCTGTAGGGCAGGGTCATGGAGAATACGAGACTCTTCAAGTCAGGATGCTCATCGTTAGATACAATAAATTTGTATAGAAACATAAGATTATCATGGCTGTATTCGACCAAATTTGAAATATTTTAAAACAAAATGAAAATCATAGTCAAATCTATAGCCACGGGCTCATGCAAACGATACGCTACACGTCTTAAAACTTTATGATGCACGACTGAGTTGTTTGTTTCACAATTGCGTTTTAAAAGTGAGGAGTGTAATTTAATGTACATGATACCATACTTTTCAATAAAGTTAGTAGTGGCGCGAGATTAAATTATTATAATTGTCAATTAACAAATATAAGGTATCAACAGATGTTATTTATTATAATAATAATAAAGGTGTCTGTTTAATTACAGAAAATGCCTAGAATTCTAGCACGAGCTATCGAAGCCCAAAGTAGCGAAAAGGGCCTGCACCCGTACACATTTATCGATATTCGTACGAAATCGTCACCGGAAAAAACTTGGTCGTCCATCCAGATTATAACTCCGCCAGAAACAACAACAAAATAATAAAGTATTTTTCCAGTGTAAGCTCGTGTGAACATTTTCAAAGTTTTAATATCTACTAAATCACGAAAAATGTTTCGACTATAGAAATGTGACTTTACATTGCTTTTAAACAATATTATTTTCTGATTTATTAAGGAGGTTCTCCAGCAACTCTTTAGTCAAATGAGTGGTGCATGTCATTTTTATATATGCGATCATTAGAGTGGATTTGGTGAATAAAAATTTATCTGATGCGTAGAAATTTACCCGATGATATTGCCACAATTTAAGAAAAAATATGTTGTTGACTGTAGAATACAAAATATCTAAAACGTTGAGTATAATTTTGATAATTTTCCTGGACGAAGGCGATGTCGTGCCTTTACTAGTATTATCATAAATGAAATATTATATTGCTTTTAAAGAATAACGCTACTATCATAAAACGGTATAATAAAAAATCAGCCGCTATTTACACTAACGCAACTGCTTTTTCAAAGAAACAATGGGCTCAAGCTTTACAGAATACAATCATATTCGGATCATTATCAAAATTTATTGAAGTAAACAATTGTCGGCAAAATTCTCTAATAAAGCAAGACGCTTGTGCATTATGAATTTCGAGCCATTTACAACAAAGTTATTTTGTCGGATGAAGTATTGTTCAAAATTTTATCAATTTCGTGTGCATAATATACTCGTGTAAAAAAATTAATATCTATGAATTTTCAAGCGAACTAAAAGTAAAAAATAAGTACAGTATCATGAAGTTAAAAGAGAGTTTATAGGCAGTTTTACAAATTTTCTAGAATTTTCTATCGTATTCAATACTTAAAACTGTAATTCGAAGAACATATTTTATGGAAAATCTAGATGCCTAGATTTAAAAACATCGAGCAAAAATAAATTCAAAGAAAATATTATTCTTATAAAAAGAAAATATTTTCCATAAATTTATTCTTCTAATATCAGGTGATTCCTATTCTTCAATATATACTTATCTCTCATATATTGCATTTAATAAATATAAAATCAAATAAGTAACGTATCGCATCTTGAATCACGGAATGACCATTAAAAGAATTTACATTGCACTTAAACATACCCATTACCATTCATTATTTCCTATCTCTTTGCAATCAATCAATCTTAACGCTGAACTTCATTCATCCACATCACACGATCCCCCCCTCCACGGAATTCTAACTATCCCTAAAAGACAATTACGCACTCGCTCCGTTTCAAGCTTTACTTAAAAGTCCATTTTTACGGCGGGCCTGGCATTCGATTAATCAACTTTGCGAAAAGAACAGCTCGATTCGATTAACTTACACCGGAGGCGCGCATCGGTTTGGTCTTGCTCGCTTGCACGCTGTTTTTACGTTAATTAATTACGGGCTCCCGAGACTTTTTAGCGCGCGTGATTGGGTTGTCTTTAGGTTAGCTCTTTGAGTGTTGGCGAATGTTTCTGGATTTTTATGAGACTAATTATATAAGGGGAGATTGTATCGATATCTATTACAGTATTTAAAGTACCATCAAACTTTTCAATAGGACATAGTGCAGTTTATCCAATTTCTCTCGCAATATGCAAAAAGACACAGCTGCGTATACTTTAGGTGTATCGCGCGGTAAGCATTTGAATTTTAAAAATATTTAAACTTCTCAAAATGTCAGTTACATCTCTTAGTTCCTAGGTCTCTCATATATTTTTGCTCGTTCTGTTCTACTCTTGACTGTGATGGAAAAGGTTGATGCCCGCAGGATACTCGACTTTTCCTACTAATTCATCTTTTTTGAAATGGAGTCTGAAGATCTTATTATACAATAAATTCTCTGAGATTAATGGAAGTAGTGGCACTTTTGGATCCTTAAATGTGTAATTAGTAAACGTTACGATCTTTGGAATTCATTAGACGAGTTGGGGATAACAGTAAAAATAGTTTGAGTAAAAGAGTCAACTTTTTTTAAGGAATAAACCTTATTTAAATTAGAATATCTCTATAGAGGGGTGATAAAAACCAAAGCATAAGAAGATTATTTCTGAATATTAAAGGATATAACACGAAATCAAACTGTTTGTTTGGCCACCCACGCCTTTACTCTGACACTCAAAAATTTTGTCAGGACGTGGCACAATACCTGTCCAAACACACGCGGGACGAAAAACGCAAAACCCTCTGACGCACCGGAACCTCCCTAATGAAATAATAAGAAGCGTCAATCAGTACCAAAGCCCGAAGCAAAAAAAAAAAAAAGAAAAAACGAAAACAACAACAACGAAAAGTCGAGAATAAGAATACCAAGCCGAACGATATAGTTATAAGTTAACTTCGCCTCCGCGCGTGCGAGATATTGTCCCTTTTATTAAGACAAGGGTGGCGCTCGACATGTGTTGTGAGAGGGAGAGAAAAGAAAAAGGGATTTCGGGGTCCGTGTTTACCTTCGGCAAACTAATTACGAGCTACGGAGATAAACTAAATGGGAGATTGAGCGTGTGCGTGTGTTTGTATGTTTGTGCTTTCCTTCGGCCGGTTATTGCCTAATGGCAATGTATCGAGGCGATTGTGATTTTCGCTCTTGACCTGGATCGAAGTCCACATGAACATTTTTTCGGCGACGGCTTTTGCTTGCTCTTGAAAAATAAAGTACCGAAAACGTCGAGTGAATTAATGTGGATTTGTGAGGAGATGGATTAATTTTGTAATTAATAATTAGTTTCAGTGTGTGAATAATATTTACGTAATCATATAGTTGTTTAGTCAAAATAGGAATTCTCTCTTTGAAAAAGCAAAATGAAACAATTTAAAATCGTCTGATCGAGCACTGATACTATCTACTCATGAATAAATGAAAGTATTGTCGTACCCATAACAAAACTTTATCAAATTTCGTCACACGACAGAAATAATAAAACCACTAACGCAACTATTAACTCAATATAAACAATTGTCTTGTGAATACAGAGGCGTCTTACCATTGTCGATGCAGGGGAATATTCCATGCAACCGTTCTCCAACAGCACTTCTAAATCCCAATAATGGTCTTAACTTGCACGCGACCTTTTTTCCCACTTTGCGCAAGCACAATCGTGAAAAAATGTCGAGCGCGAACCTAAAGTACCACTCCTTCTCCGTACGCACGCATATAGATATATACAAACCACAAAGGACACCACCGGCGATTCGCCACTTTAGTCGGAAAGTGAAAATTAAATTCCGAAATATTTCCACCAAAGATGGAAAGTTATTGGCCCCGTGCAATTTTCGACCACTTTCCATTTCGCTGCGAGGTTCGGCTTCCCTCTCGTTCCGTTTCTTCTCTCTATCTTCCTTCTTTTATCACGCGTTTTACGACCGCGAGGAAATCTCGTGTGTGCGCTGCAATAAAAGAGTAAGCTTTTAACCTCGGGGTCTGTTAATACATGTGAAAAGTTTCGTGGAAGAAGTAAATGTGTCAATTAGCCGCGAGTGAAAAGGTGCATCAAGGGAGTCGAGTTTATTTGTTGAAAATTCGAAGAAATGTAATTTTTACGTCGTGCCCGAAAAATGAAATTTGCAGCTTAGTTTCGAAATATTTTCCGGTTGCTAAGACTTTAATTTGATCCAATTTTGGTTCATGGGTCCGCTGGACATGTTATTATAATGTTATGTTACAGCCATATAGAAATATAACACGTGAGCTTTTATTTTTTAATTGACATATTTCGTATTTAATTTAGATATTTTTTACAATGCTTTAAATTTAATGTGGGACTAAGGCAGTATAATCTGCGGTGATGATGATTCTGTTACAAAAATTATGGATTTTCATGAAATAATAGGGAAAGATGCTATCTTTTCAATAAAGCCTATACGTTAATAAAAATTAAATTTTCAATAATATTCTGCCTCAGAGTTTATAAGGCGACTCTATAACTAAAAACCGCCAATCAAATGCTTGAAATTCACGCTTTAAGTAGGTATTTTCCTTTCTCATTACATTTGGGTTTCCAAAATTCGACGTAGCCCACCTTCAATTAACTCAATTCTCCCCTTTAAAGAAAACGTTACAACCTCTGCGTCATTAGCCGAAATTTCATCACCCATCCCCCTCTTAAAACTCGCCGCGGCTCCCGAAACTTTACCCCGGAGAAAACATAAAACTCAACTCAGCCAGATGAAAAGAAAAGAAAAAACTCTTCTCACGGCCTCCGGGAGATACACTTCCAATCAGCTCGCCGCAGATAGAAGGAAAAAAAGAGAGAGAAACGAGGGAACGTGTTACGTAAAAGATTCTCTCTCTCCGCAAATACCTCGAAAGCTTCGATATCCGAACCGCGAGAATCGAAGAAAGAGGAATGAGGTATAGCAGCGAATACCGCGGCAGAGGATTAGCATGAGAATGAGCGTCCGCGCGTTCAGGTGAAGTGCTTTTTTGGGTCGCGTGATTCGGTTGAGACGATAGGCCTCGTTGTTGTATAGAAGGGGTTGGGGCTGACAGTGCTGGTGGTAAGATATAGATGATATTGTGGTAGATAAACCAACTTGTTATACAAAAATTACTTTTCATGCATTTGATGCATTATTATACTAACAGTAAAATCGCTTACCAAAGATGCACATCACGATGCAAAATTATTATTTTTACTAGAAACATAGTCTTTTCAATAGTATTTTATTTTTTATCATGAAATGCCCATCGTACATTAAATTGGGCAACAGCTGCATTATGTAAATTGGCAAAAAGCTTTTATATACTTTCTCGAAAAATCTTTACCAGTAAGCAATGGCAATCTAATATTCATAATGAAAATGGAGTAGTTTTTATAAGATTTTCTCAGAAGACCTGCAATGGAATTTAAAATTATTATGGAAACTAAAGTAAGTAGAATTATAAAGTTATATCATTTCGTGGAAAAGAAATTTACGCATTCATATTCTTTTTCAGTTATAATAACGGCATACACAAAATTTCCCGGTAAAACATATAATTGCCTTACTTGTTTCCGCAAACTCGCTGTAACTTTTATATTGGCAAACCTCACAGCCCAGCATTAAGGTGGTTCTCCTCGGACTCCCTAGTCAAAGCAGTGCTAAATAAAGAGATTACCTAAAATTTAAAAAAAGCATAGTTGTAATGTGATTTATTTATTTAAGATGATAGAGATAGTCAATGCCTTGGAAATAAAGTGTATTTAACATGACTAAGATACATTTTTCACAAAATTGCGATATTCTAAAATATAGATATTGTCACTACGAAGAATTGTTGATAAATTGAGGGAATCTTTTTTGTTTCTCAACCGATTTTAGCTTTCAACGTCTCATTTTGCTCCTTTCATGAAGAATTACCATAGGAACCATTAAAAATTATTTAAAACTCAGAAAGTTTTAGCCAATTAAGGAAAAAAAAATTTTTAACGACGTACATGAATTTATCAAGAATTATCAATAACATTCTGAGTTTTAAATAATTTGTAATTTTTCCTTTCGCAAGTCCTCAGGAAATTACTCAAAGAGCAAAATGAGACCTTAAAATCTAAGGTCATCAATTTTATTAGTTCGAAGTGGCAATATCTGCTTTTTAGAATATCGTCATTTTGCGAAAAAAAACTTGCTTAATCATGTTAAATACACTATATTTATAAGACATTGACTATCTCTATCATTTTAAATAAAAACAAATCACATTACAACTATATGTTTTTTTTAAATTTTAGTTAACCTCTTCATTTAGCACTGCTTTGACTAGGGAGCCCGAGGAGAACCACCTTAAATCACTATCCGGAAAACTCAGCGTCTTCCTCGAAATCGATCATTCTATTTATCCGTCGAGACGATAATGATAATTAAAACCTATTCGCGCGTACGGTCGAATTCTATATTTAGCCGTCGCTTACGCGCCGTCTTCTTCTTGATGCTCGAAATAGAAAAGGCACGACGAGGCGCGTTCTTTAACGAGCTATTAGTCCGTTCGGCTGGTCGCGCGAAGTTTCACGTCGAGCGCGTAATAAGCCGTCCTCTCCAGACATCCGTCTTCATTAAACATGGAGAAACGTATAATAATGGCGCTGCACGACTGCGACTGCTGCTTCGTAATTATTATCGAAACGAAGCGCGAAAACTGATGTACAGAGGGTGGGCGGGTCGACATAATGAATGGCGTAATGCAGTGAGTGGAATTGGTTGTAGTTGGGTTGAATTTAATATTAATAGCATTGAATGAGAAAGCCAAGTTAGATATTTCAATAGTTTTCGTAATTTCATTTTAAGGTATAAAGGAAAGTTGTAATGGGAAAACTATTCGCTATAAGCATTTGCAACGTTGATAAAACATTATATATGAGGTTTCGCATTATAATTTATTTATAAAGCATTTGCAACGTGTTAAATAATTATATGAGGTTTTTCATTATAATTTATTTTGAAGATTAGAAATGAGCACATCAACGCACTGTTATCACAATTAAAATTTAGGAACAAAAATGGAAGCAGAATTGTTATGGTATGCTTATTTGACTTATTGGTCTGGTTAGCAGTAATTTCTACGTGTATAGACATTTACTCAAAGAGGATGATAAATTCAGTAGTTGATAAGCTGCATTAAGCAAACTAATTGGGTCAAATCAAATCAGCATTCAAATATTGCGTCTCATTACCCTCTAACAATTCAGAATATGCAGTTATGGCATTCGCAAGGAAATTGACCAGATCCATCAAAGTCCGGTGTATTCTTCTCTAATAAGTGTTTGATTAATAGAATTAATCATTTCTTGCATTTCGTTCTAAGGATAAAACTGTTTTGAGTTTACATAGCGAAAAGAAAGATGGATGAATTGAAACTTCACATTTTTTAAGACGCATCAAGAACGTCATGAAATATTTTAAAACGTGGTTCGTCGAACTGCAATAACCAAATTTTTTACAACGACAAAGGAGTTAATATTTCATTAATAACCGCATAACGCGGATCAAACACAAAGCCCACGTTTATATCGATGTAATATTCCGTCTAATTACATTTTTTACATCCCCATGTTTTATTACAGCTTTACTACTGGTGATTTTCGAAATCAGACTCACTATATGTCTTTCACGTCACCCCTCGTTGTTTCGCTCGATCGACTCTAATTTCAAATGTGTCTCTCATTCTCTCTCTATCTCTCGCTTCCCGGAATTTTTTGAGAGAGGCCCGAAAAACAGGTTAGCGCGGTATTTACTCTTTTAGTAGGCCGTCGGGATAATTGGAAGAAAGGGTCGATCAAAGGTTTGAAGTTTGTCTTCGGAATTATTTGGCCGTGTCTGATTGAAACTGATTCGTATTATTAAAGATAAAATAAAATACTTTTACCTTATAATATTATACTATATCTTATAATATTATAATAGTATACTAGCGTTAAATGGCGCGCTACGCGCGCCTCTGTTCGTCTTTTGTTATAAAAAATTCGATATTCGATTGCTTACATATTCGATTACATATTAGATCTCGAATAGGATTTTTATATAAAGGAAACGTATTGTTTTATAGGCTTTAATATTTGAGTTGCTATAACCACCTATCTTAACTATTACTGTGCTTTATGTATACTGTTAAATTGTATCTAATTAAATGAAAGACTTTACTAAACTTTCTATAACTTTGTCATATGTATAGATAAGATTCAATATAAATTTGATAACTATTTGATAAATTAACCCAAGATTTCTGAATCTTCTTTTTATATCTGAAAAATATTTTTACTATGGTTCTTTGATAATTAAATTGAATAATAATATTAAATCCCGATAAAACTGCCATTCCCCCAGTCATTCATACGCAAACAATATCATCGTGACGAATGATAATAAAATTCATGTAAAACTTTACGCAGCATGAATAACGTTTTTACACACGGCATCTAATAAAATCCCGATTACGCACGAGGTGTAAAAAAACATTTTTTTTCCACGCGCGTCTTTTACAGTGTCGAGAAAGACATGTAAATAAAAATTACGTTACTTCATCCTGCTGTATTTACAATGCAAACCGGTGAAATCTTTCGAGTCTTCTCTCTCTCGGATATGAATAAAAGATATATATTCGCTAGAGATTTTACCTTTCCTCGTTCACGCTCCTCGATATATAATATCTCGTAGGGATATTCGGCGATAAAACTTTTCTTTTAGTTTTGATACGGTATATTTGATTTGAGCAAGAGAATGTGTCGATAAGCATGTCAGGGAACTTTATGAAAAAAGATGGAGTAAAAAGTGAAGAATCATAAAGTTGGTTGCGATTGGTTGCGTACATGGAAAGGCGCGAAATTGATATTATTTAAAATAAGTTTTATCGTGAATAAATGAAGAAAATGATTTATAACTACATACAAATTTTGGGAAATTTATAATTATACTTAAGACTTCTACTCTACTGGTTAATAAAAAGTAATCATACTCTTATAATCAAAGATTATGATTGAAAAACTCCTTAACCACGGATGTATTGGTTTACTAATCGAGATTTGAGCTAATTGAAATACAACCTCTTTTAAAAATTTACATCACACGAATTTCGACTACGTAAAAAGGAGCAAAGATTGAATTGTTATACAGCAATATTTCAAATCATTCTCTACCACTGTCGAAGAGTTTGTTTGCTTTTATCGTGCGTCATCGTGCTTCAATTTATCATTGAGACGACTGATCGATATGAAAAGGGTCTCAGTCCTAAAAAGGCTATCATAACGCAGTTCAACGTATCGAGTATAATTTTCTATCGCGTAATACGTTTCCTGCGAACTTAATTCAATTTTAAGGAAATTCTCGAGGTGCGTTTTATTGCTGTTCAAACGGATACTTTAATGTCGGTCGAGAGAACAATATTGGATTACGGTTTAATTCAACCTGGGTTTTATTTACAATCTGCATCCTACGCGCTATCAAGTTATAATTTAATTAAGTCGATGTTGTATTTACTATTGTGTAGTTATTCGTAGCGCTTCATTTTGTTTCCGTTCTTCCAGGTGCTCATGAAATACAAATATAGTTATTTTAGTGGTACTAGAACAAACAATTCGTAATGTCAAAGGCATTATAGCATTTTCCTTCTCAAACATTTACTTAAATTAATAAATTATGTAACTATTTAACATGGATAATTTTTATTGCGATTGGCTACATGACGTTATATAAACTTATAAGCACAGCATTTATTTATTTACTCTAATAAAATGATTAATTTATGCCAATTATGATATATTATTGGAGTTTATCAACGTGAATACAATTTTATTGAAATAATTCGGTTTTAACCGGACGAAAGCTCATTCTTTTTCATTCAAAGATTATTATTTTTCATTACTGTTTAAATCTTTGAAAAACTTTCTACTTCCTTGAATTTTCTTATTGAAAGCAGATCAAGATATATATACTAGGTAGAAGAGGAAGAAAAATAGTATTATCCTTTTCACGTGTATTTTGAGAAAGAAATGTAACTTTTGGGAAACCTTTTTACACGTTCGCTAATATATGCTAGAATATATGGACTTAAAAAATCGTCACAGAGCTTTCCCTTTGAGAAAAAAGAGCTGAGTATATTATTAAAGAGGATGTGCTACTCTTTAGATCTATACTTTTGATCCATGTAAAATGTATGCTTGCCATACCAAAGTAAATAAATATTTATTACTGACATTTTATTAATGCACAAAATATGTAAAATGTGAGCATCGTATAACGGAATAAATATGGTCAAAAGACAAGTAAAAATAAAGATTTTAGCCAGGAACACTGATTTTGTTTTAAAATCTTTTTTAAAAATTGTTAAAGTCTTTGAATTCTTTTCTTATAAAGAACGTCGATCTGAATATATTGTTCTTCTGGCATTTGTTTAAAATATATTAAGAAGACTTACATTCCCTTGGAATTTGATATCTAATTTATACCTATCTATATAATCTATATTTATAATCTATATCATAAAAAGACTTTATTTTTATACACAGACAAAAGTTCCTACCATTCAGAAACCTTGTCCATATTTCTTCACTTCTTTTAAATACAAAACTCCATTATCAGCTGTATAAACCATCGATCTGTTTAATTGAATTGAAGAAAGTAAACGGGAGGTTTACACTTATCGTAAAAGTAAAGGCCCTGCGGACGATAAGCCCTTCCGACGGATCAAACTCCCTCTTTCTCTCTCTCTCGCGCGCGCTCGGCCAGTCGGGTAGAACTCGTCGGGAAACTCTCATTTAGCGTGTATCGCACTGGGTAAAGTTTCAGTCAATTGTCGAAATATCGTTAAATCGAAGTTGCCCCCGTCGAAAGTTTGCCGGCGAAACATAGCGGATCGGGCCGCTGGGTTAAAATCGCAGTTTCGAGCAAAGAAAGGTAGTTTCTGTTAAGCTAGGGGAATTTAAGTATCGCCTACCGATCGAGTGCTCGTTTAGATTAATTACGAAACGTTTCCAGTCTTTTCTTTATTCATTAAAAAATGCTCAGTGGTTTTTGGATACTTCGAAACCAAATTTCTTTAAGAGATTTTTTGGAACATATTGATGCAGAAAACGCAAAGGCATAGCAGAATAAAAGAATGAGAAATTATTATAAGGCCCTGCTCTTCTATCATTCGTACTTTTACTTTTAAAAACGTTTCTTTATTGAATTTCTTAAATTTATGTAATCTCACAAATAATACTTACGAAATTAAAAATACAAAGGGTGGAAAGAAAGTGCTCGATTCTATCTTGAGTTTCATCGATAAGAAATCTCATCGTTAAATTAAATTGCAAGCATGAACATTTTAATATAACTCGTGTATACTCATAAATAATCGAGTTTTCTATATAAATTTACTATTGTTGTCGATATAAATATCATACGAAGCATATGAATTAATTGAGCTTCAATAAATTACAACATAAATGGCAAAATTTTCTTCGTAATTACTTACAACATTTACCGAAAACCACGCCTCCAAACTTGCATGTCCAACCAAAACGACGAAGTCTTTCACGAAAAAGGTTGGGAACTTCGCAGCCACTGTTCATCGCGCTCGGTAGCCCCGCCAAGAGCTGCGAGATGCGTATTGGCGTCGTTCCCACTGCCTCTGGTTTTGCTAGTGTAGCGCGAGATCCTTGACTTCTTTTTTGCGGCGATGTATTTTTTTTATTCTTTTTATGGTAGAGAGATAAAAAGATTTCAATGCCATTTAGTTTTAAGCTGTATAAATGTAGGATAAGAGTGGTAATAGTTAAGTTATTACATATTTGAATGTGATGTTTTATTAGATTGCAATAATGCTTTTTCACTTTTCGTTCCAAAAATTATTTTTGTAAGTATACGAGAAGTCATATTGTCAGGGTTCGTCAGTGAGAAGAAAAAAAATTGGAGTCACTCTTAATGTCTTTGCACCAACCGACTCGCAAGTAAAGTTGATGCAAAATATGTGGTAAACGGAAAGTACGTTTGATGAAATAAATAAAGCAATAGGCAAGGTGTAGGCAATAAGCAAACTAATAATGCGAGAGCTTCTCGTATTATCAGCAAAGGCAAACGTAAAGCAATAAGCAAGGTATAGGCAATAAGTAAGCAGTACAAAAATATTGATTGACGATTAGGCAAATAGGCAAAATAATTTGGTAATGTTGGGTCGGTCGAGTGGGTGCCGCTATACACTCGGGGTGATGTTTTTCATTGTAGTTTGCGTGTTCGCGCTCACCATCTAGTGGCCACTTAGGGTACTACAATTCCGAACAATTTTTTATAATGAATAATGATGCTGATCTTATGGATTTTTTGTTGTCTAATCTTGGACAGCAGTTTGACAGAGAGTAAATCCTATACTCAATTCTAAATTCTAAATAATCAACGGCATTAAATCTAAAAATTCATACAGTTTTAAATTTAATTTATGCGTATTTAATTAAATTATCAATCGCCAACTTTTCACAGTTTACTTTAAATTCTAACTACTAAATCAGTCGAAAATGGGGCTTCCCTCGGCTCCGACCAATAACAATTTCGGATACTCTTTCGGCAGGGATTTAGAGGTCACTCGCTGCGCCAATTTCCACGCTGATTAAGCGATTAGAAGGGGTGGTAAGGGGAGGGAGAAGGATGCGTAAGCGAAGGGAAAATTGCGCATCGCCGTTCGAACGGATTGTCTATAGGTACGGTTTGCTCACAAATTACTTTAAGCCTTTAATCTCAAAATAATTAATTTTGATGAATATTATTATCTGTAGTAGGTAATCTGTACTTTAAGGACAAAATATTTAATCCTACAAAATATAATAAGTACACTTAATTGCACTTATACAGCACGTATATAATATAATGTTTTTCTATAGCATGTGTATTATAAAATTCCACGCTTAATCCATTCATTTTCAGACCGCCATTTTATAATCGATTAATTTCTCATCTAAACATAATAAAATCATGTATATCTATGATTTGAAATATATTTTTCCGAACTTTCATAAGCTGACGATAGATCTTCATATTTGTTTAGCAAATTTTATGAACATGATCTTTTGAAATTAAAAAACTAAATGAAAAATTAACTACAAAATGGTCGCCAAAACTAAACACGGAGAATCACTCAAGCATTTTTGTTCGACACAAAAAAATTCTATCGTTCCAATTTTCGAAAAATAGTCGCTTTTCCCTTATGCATAAACTATTCTGGCATCAGAGCGTTCGCGATATTCACTTGCGGTGAAGGCCACTATATTCCATTCTATCGAAATTTAATATAAAACTTATTCTGGCTCGCTGAAAATTGCTGAAATGGAAAGAGGGGACAAGACTTTTCACTCTCCGACACGTGCGAGATCTCTTAATAATTCGATATCTCTGCGAGGGCGCGAAAATCTCGTTTCTCCTCGCCGAAAAACAAAGAAACGTCGATGCTGGCCCCCCTGTTCTTGTCTCTCTCTCTCTCTCTCTCTCTCTCTCTCTCTTTCTCTGTCTTTCGGACTCTTTCTGTCCCGAGGGCGAATCAATTTTGTTTGTAGAACGGACAAGGAAACACGATAAATCATCGACGAAGATAAATCAAACGGACGCGGTGTGTAATTTTTAATATATATGTCGAACGAGACTATTACTTTTGGTCGGTACGTGCGTTTTTTCTTTTCCGTCGATGTCTTAATGGTCTTTTTATGATGGTCAAATTTTTCTGATCGCCAATGTCGAACATCTTAATGGTCCTGTAATGTACTATATAAAAAATGTGCAAGTTATCGTAATATTTTCTTGCGGAGCTTATTATTGACTTAAAAATCATTATTTTTTTCTTTATTAAAAGGTTTTCTATTTATACCAATTAAATATATTTAAAAAGAAAACACTAAAAAGTGCAATTATTTTTCTGAATGACTTTATTTATTAAAAATTAGACATTCTTAGATAAAATATATTAGACACTTTTATATAAAATAGTTACGTAATATTTTAGTACAGTACACTGAGAAAAAAGTTTTGAAAAAATTACCATATTTCTAGTAAAACCATCACAGACTGCAAAAACACCCAAAAAATTACCATAATTTAGAGTACATTTTATAATACAGTATAGTAAATTTTCCTACATTTCTAGTAAATTTTCCTATATTTCTAGTAAAATTTCTTATGTAGCATGGTAATTTTTTGGGTTTTTGTAGTCTCTGGTGACGTTATAATACGTAATGGTAATTTTTACCAAAATAATAATAATATTTCAAACAAATTTTTCTCAGTGTAGCAAGAGGCTGTAACTCAAAACAATCTTGAAAATAACTAAATTGGACTACAAGGAATGGCTATCAGATTTAAAAAGTTGCAACGAGGAACTGATTGTAATTTGAGAAGGAAGGGTGAGATCCCTGACGTAAATCTGAAGGAGAACACAGTATTATTTATGCGGACAGCTCAAGCGTAACCTTTTAAGTAACCGAAGATAAAAGAAAAGCGATTAGCCCTCACGCCAAGCATCCACTTTTGTATGCAAAATCTGGTTCACATGATCAAAAGCTTTTGACATTGATCTGTAACGAGTTTATAAGTGCCTCTGGTGAAAAGTCGTTAAAAATGAAGAAATTTGTAAGAGTATAATGTCCTTTTATGAAGCACGACATTAAATGCAGAAAATAATCGACAGCAATAGATTCATTCAGTACTTAAAAAAAAGTCTATTACTATTTTTATGAGTCAGATCGATATGAAAAAATTTCCATAATATATTTAAATAGATGCAATTGGAGAATGATTGAGAGGAAAAATAATGTTCAAATAACTTTCGTTAAATAATAATCATTTATTAAATTAAACTGATAATTGATGTATTTGGTGGAAAGATATTCATCATCATGCTCGTGTCCAGAATCTAATTCAAGACTTATAATAATTTCATTTGATTGTAGGTGCAACTTAATAAATAGTTACTTAACAAAAGATTCCAAGGAGACAGTAATAATATTCCAATACCCTTCTTAGTAACGATAAGAACTCCACCTCGTCTAGAAACATTAGTATAGCAGATAAGTTACCCTGATATCTGAAACTATTGTACTAAGAAAGATATCTAGTTCCGTACAAGACAAATCAGGTTAATATTACGTGAAAATGATAATATTTGAAAGTGAAGATAGGATGTTTTGCCAAGTATTGTATTTTGATAGGGTGTATTTTATCAACTGGTCATCAATTATTTACATATAGTAAATATAATAAGTTCTGCACCCACTAGTAGTAGTTTAATTTACAGTTAAAACATTATACAATTTAAATTGTAAAAAACTCAATAGCTGCTATATTTACTGCAGTTTGATTACTACATTCATACCTTCAGGAACAAATAGAATTCACAACGTTTGGTGCAAAGTTGATTCTTCCTCTTTCAATAGCTTTCACACAATGTTTTTAATTTCACTTACAAAATATATCATTAAAAACCTCAATTATTTTTCAATGTTTGCTTACAAATATGTAATAATCTTCTGTTATTTATTGCAATCAAGTTTGTTTAAAAAAATAGTTAAAAAAAAATAATTTCATTAATAACAAAAGCTAATCTACCTCCATCCAAAAAAGCAAGCTATAAAATATTCCAAAAGCTCGCGCACGAGCGCAACGTCTTCTCCATTGCGCGCACATCGCGTGTGCGGTTTTACATGCAGCGCAATATCGTGGCAGCGCGGGGTGAAAATTAATTACAGAACATTGCGCCCTTAATTGCGCGGGAATTACGAATTTTAGATTTGTGCCAGCGCGTGAACTGAACGAGGAATGGGACCTTTGAGCTCGCGTGTGCGTATGATGTTTCGAGAGTCGGTAATATTAGTTAAAGTTAAAATGAAAATGAGGCTTTGATTATTTCGGAATAATCACGCGTTACTATTTGATTCGGGAAATTCGTTTGATGGAGTGATTGCCATGCCGCTTTTACTTTGATGTCAATATTCAAACGTTAATCGAATATTTTGAATTTTCTATTTTGCATTATAATTTGTTTTAACTTATAATGTTTTTGCATGCAATAGTTAAATGGTTAAAAAGCATTGTTATCGTTTGTCGTACGAGAAATTACAAAAATAATAACTAAAGTTTAATACTTTAAAGTTGGTGTTCATAGTAGAAGACGATGACATTGAGAAAAAATGAAACTTCTTTATTGGTAGTGACTGAAAAGTTACAAAACTTTCGCATATAAGGTCACCGACAATTTACTATAATTTTTAACCTAAACATGAAGCCTTAAAAGCTTTTTGACGTAATAATGATAATTTTTTGTAAAAAATAAAATCCATCATATATTTTTTATAGAAAAACCTCACATCTTGAAGAAAGTGAATGACAACTTTGAATGGATATATTACCCATATTTACAGAACACAGATTTTCTCTTTAACCAAGTACTTCCTTTGCCATTACATCTTTTCATTTCACTCAATAAACTAATAATTCCCTTGAAATTCGCTTTCGACCTCTCAATCGCCTTCATTCCACCATCTTCACCCAGCCGCAACCTACCTCCTAAAGAATCCAGCACTCACCCTCGCTTTCGACTCACGTCCTGTCGACCTCTCACCGGCTACATCTCCCCAAAAACTCTCTCCTTCTTTCCACTGCAGCGGTGATAATCGCCCTCCCGCCTTTTCTCCCGCTGGACACTCATATCCGCATGGCGGTCACGTCCCGCAGCGATTTTGGAATTTAGAGGGTGCATGTATATGTGGCAAAGATTAATGGCTAGCAGTATGAGGAGTGAGGGAGGGGGAAAATGATTATGTTCCTGGCGAGATGAGGTATGATTGATTGTTATTGAATTTTGGGTTTTAGGGTTGGTGGTGGTTAGATGTGTGATTGAGGTACGAATGGGTTTGGTCATGAAAAAATGGCTCTGGGGATCAGGCGTAATTAAAACGATGTTTTTACTGCATTTGATTGTTATATAATAAAGGTAAATTAATAAACGTGATACGCAATGATTTTAATACAATGATATAATTAAATTTTATTGTAAGCTAATATAATTGGTTATTTGTTCCAGTTATTTACAAAGAATTTCATTGTTCTGCTATATAAAACAAATATATACAAGTGTGCGGTAAATCCATAATAATTAGATAAAATGTCCGTAACGTATTTTTGGTTAAATAAATATTTAATAACCCCATTAATATATTTGATACGAAATAAGCGTTTCGTTTATAATAATACAATTTGGCTGCAAAATTCTACAATAAAAAGCTGTCTCTATAATTGATATTTTCGTTTTACCAATATTGGTCATGGAATTGAGTACAAGTTATTTTTTATAATTAAATTTTGTGCGGCTATTTGTGCTATATCACTTAACAATAGATATAATAGATTCGTTTCCTGAGTTCTCGTGAGTCTCGCTTAGGTGAGACTTTATTTAATAGTTAAAATCAACTAACTTAATACAAAATGTTGCAATCTGACTAGCCCCCATTACATTAAGTTACATTTGTTTTTCAAAAATTTTTTATCATATTTACAACACGATAAAATTTATTTTCAAGTAAATAAATTAATTCTTTACAAACTTTTTTATAAAGGATATTCTTTGTCTCTACATTCAAGTTATTTAGCTTTACGTGACTATGTTATTTAATATTTCACAACCCCTTTTTTAGCACTATATTCATCATTCTGATTTATAAAAGTAATTTAGTGCCGTATTATATCGGATTAAAAAATTATACTATTTTATCATTTCTGTCTTAAAAACATAGAAAAATAAACTTTTACCATAACTTGTGAGTTACTCTTTGCAGTTTATCATAAGGTACTAAATGACTATGATGTCGTTACATATATAATATATATATGTACATTCGTGTACAACTTTACATGTCCAAAATACGACATTCTGTCAATGAACAGTAATTTCTTAAACAATATGAAACATTTTATTAATAAATGAATATCGCATAAATTAACAAATTATTTCATTTTCTATAAAAAATAAATAATTTTTTTTTAGATTTATTAAAGTCGGCCTAGTTGCACGCAGACTCGTATATGTCTCAACAGAATAAAACAGATCTAGGAAAGCTATCAAAGAACCAGATAAATTGTAAAAAACAAAAATAACAATAAAACGCAAAATATTCCTAGAATCACTGCACCAGGGAATGAAAATTTTTTAATGACTAATAGTTGACTATTGTAATATTTTCGAAATATTGAGTTCGAATAATCTCCGATTCAAGTATAGAAATATCGAAATATTAGATGGCTATAGATCGACTTTTTAAAAGTTCGAAACCGTCTAAATAACCAAAAATCCAATGCATTTATATAGAAAAAAAATATATTAATCCACCACTGTATCTCATGCAGTAACTCTCTCCGCCGCAACAAATCAATAACAAAGACAAACTCTACGTAAATCACAAAACATCTCACATCCTCATAACGAACAGCAGAGTTACGAAAACGCCTTTCTTCGCGCACGATCGAAAAAACCACCAAACTCCGCAATAGTCTTCGTCTGGATGAGTGTGGGTGAGTCTATCTATATATGTACACGAGCACTCGTGCGTATTTAGAGGCCGACGGTGCAGTGGCCGTTGGTGAGCCGGTCGGTCGGCCTGGCGTTGTAGTAGCAGTCGACGATGACGTCGTGCTCGCGCGACGAGGAGGCGCGAGGTAGCAGCCTGCGCAGTGGAGATGCCACCAACAGGTTCACCTGGAATCAGAAAGACGTTTTTATTATTATATAGGTTGGTTAAGGGTGCGATGTAGTTCTTAGGATTCAAATAATGCCTATTTTAGAGATAATTTATATTGTGCAATTTGTTAGCGAAAAGACAACAAAATTCAGTACAGCTATAAAATATCAATAATATTGTTATTATTGTATGGTAAGCGATTTTTGTGCAAGATGGTATATTAGTAAAACTCAATCTTCTTCACTATTTTTCCAATATTTTTTTCATCTCACAAAAGTTTATTTAAAATTTCGAAATAAATTCTTGGTATAAAAGTCAGCCCACGAGTTATCAAAGAATTTGTTTTTGATAATGTATTTGATCCATTTCATGGCTGTAGATCTCCCAACAAAATCAAAAACAGTTTATATGAAACTCAATTTTACACTCTACTTCGTTATCATCTCACAAAACAAGAGTCTCGCAAGCTGTAAACCAGGATGTATAAAAAAGTTGTAGCTTTCCGTGAAACTACAAATCTCGTATTTCAAACCGGACTTTCATAACATTCCACAGAAACAAGAAAACCTAAAATTTCTCAAATAAAAAAAAAAATATTTTCGCGACAAAAAGCTGCACAATCATAAAACCAGGCTCCCGTTCCGCCGTATAAAAGCCATCCGACCTCCAATCAAAACAACACACCATGCGTCGCAAACTGTTCGCAATAAAAAAATAAAAATAAAAAACTGAACCAAACATATCCATAAGGAAAAAAAATGTCCTTACGTTCAATTCAGAAATATAACCGCACCTAACGAAGAACTTGTTCCAGCCTCCGAGACTCTATACGCGCGCCCGTGAAAGTAGGGTCGACCCTTCCTCTCTACCCGTCCTTTCTCCATAAATAAATCATACCCTCGCCGAAACATATTCATGAGTCGTGTGGCGCCCTTTGACAGTTCTCTGAAAAGTCGTGGACGGATGGAGAAACGAATGGACTGCCGTGCGTGTATTGAAGGGAGCGAGCGAGATAAATAAAGATGCGGGATGGATTATCGGGAGCTTATGCGCGTGCGTGGACGCGGGCTATTGTCGTTTCCGGACGTGAGGGTGGATCGGGTGTATATGGATTTTTGGGTGAGTGCGGGGGTTGAATCTTATTGCGTTGTTTCATAGCAGCAGTTTGTATATGCTCTGGTTTTTGATCAGCTTAGTAGAGAAAAGTGTTGTAATAGTTTTGGATCTGTTTTATTTGGATCGAAGCTGATCTTGTTTAGATTTTTTACTGGCATACTTCGATCTATAATTACCAGTATTTGCTATGCATAAAAATACATTTTATTTGAAATTGATTGTAAGATGATTGAATGGATATGGAAAATATAAAATATTCAGGATAATGTTTTTCATCGAACGTTAATTAAAAGCTGAAATTTGGTATTCAATATTTTTTCATTTTCTTTTGCAATTTGTCGGAATAAATCAACATGATTCTGTTGTAAGTCATGGATATTTACATTATTGGAAAAATTATTTTTCTTTCACTCACGACACGGTAATAAAAGTTTATCAGCAATAATAAAACACAATCAGCGAATATTGTACAGGCAAAATATATTTACTGATTCTATAATTTTAAACTAAAAATATAAAATACCTCAAAATGAAAATTTCACAATTTATCTAACGGTTTTTAGATAATAAAACAAATCAAAATGTCGTTAATTGCTCACTGCAAATGTCTGAATCTAGTTTTATTCTTGAAATCCATAAGACCACTATGCATATAATTCATCCCGCGCATCATAAAGCCTACGAATATTTCAATTACACGCATTAGAAGTATTATTACCCGCCACTATGTGACTTCAGAACTAATGTAACCCCCGCGTAAAACTATTTTACGACTTCTCCTATACATAACCATAAACGTTATAGCAATACCAACTTTAAGATTACCCTCTTCCCTTCAATTTCCATAACTCCCCATAACCTGAGAATCAATTTCAACCACTCCCCTCGACAATTTTAATCGACGTAGCAATATACACGAAGAGATGTAATATCATCGAGTCTCTATCCTAGCGATCGGGACAAGAGATTTTCACGTCCACACGCGGCAACTGTCCGGAAACTCAATCGCGAACTTTCTGACCGACTACGTGCAAACAAAGAAAGCAATTTCCGGCGCGTCGACCAGCGAAGGTATCTCTTCTCGCTCTCTCTCTCTTTCTCTCTTTCGCCGCAACAAGTCGATCGGAAAAAAACGCCGAGGGATTAAGTGTTCGCGCGCTATCGGAGGATTTGAGTTTGGAAATTAGTTCGCCTCGTCGATTGTGCCGATTTAATAAAGAAGCCGTTATTTTTAGTTGAAAGATGAATTTACTTATGCTTTGTGTGCTCGTATAAGGTTATATAAGTATTATATTAAATGAACGGTTCGATTGAATAATTTTTAAATTGATTTTTTTAACGTTCTATATTATTTTATACAATGCCAGAGGTATTTAACGTTTCTGTGCAACTTTTTTTGCATGAAAACATTTTGAAAGGTTACATGTTTGAATAATGATATGAAATATTTTTACTCGTAAAATTACCATTTATCTTTTAAAGTGCGATTACTGTATCTGGAAACCGCATTTGACGGACTATTAATCCTTTGAGATGGCCTGTTTACCTGTCGATTGCCAGTAGCTTAATAGCTTAATCCAATTACCCGGCTTATTAAATGCATTTGCATTCTTGGTCAATGCCTAGGCCACAGGAGATTATCGGTTCAATAGTGGCGGATGGTTTCAATGTTGATTGTGTTAATTAGCAAACAAAAGATTCGTTAAGCTCCAACTTAGCGAAAACGATAGTACTCGTAACATCCCTTGAGTAAATCTCGAGTAATTGATAAAGTTTTAGTGATGTTACTGGGGATAGGGTCCAAGTTATAGTAAATATTTGATTTTATAGTAAATATTAATTTGATTGGGTTGTACATTTAAGAAAGTTCTAAAACTGTTCTAAAATAAAAGAAGACTAAATTAAGAAAACAATGTTACGACAAAAATTGTTCTTCTAAATTTCCACAGTTGCACAGACCAACAGTATTCTGATAACTTATTAGAATACTATTTCATTAATTAAATAATCAACGGCTGTGACCTCATTTTCAGAAAATATATCTGGTATTGAAAGAATCATATGACGTTGACAGAAGATCAATGTTCTCGTTTAAAAGACTTAATAGCGAGTTCTAATAGCCGACGAGAGTGATTATAACTATACCTTTTGACAGATAGATTACTATCCCACAAATAACTGAAAAGCCGGTGTACGTGACATAGATATACCAATGTCACATGTCAGCAATGATTAACAGCAACCTTTCTACTGCTAATAAATTCCCTAACAAACTACCACCAACAAAAACCCTCGAAATCCCAAATTTGTAAACTTTCAGCACCGTCAGCACTTCCTCCTGACAAATTATAGCCCATCTTCCCTAAACCCGAAAAATATCGCTATCGTATCGCGCGTACCACCTGACACATATCCTCACGACATCGTCTGGACTCTCCCTTCGGTACGGAAGGCGTCCGATATTGCCGGCTTTCCAATCAGAGACTCTCTCTCCCTCTATTGTGTGATGTGGGGCGGCAATAAATGCACCTGGTGGACCCCCCGGGGATCGATGACGCGCGAGCGAGTTTTCTTGATAATGTAACGGCGTGAAAGGCTGTGCTGAAATGTTGGTAATAGAATGGCTGAAGAGAGAGAGATAGAGCGGTGTAATGGTAGCTCGTTAATTTCGGAAAGGTTATTTGTTTATGGGCGAGCTGGGAGTTGTAGAACAGGGGAATGGTAGGAGTTTTTTGGTGAGATGAGAGAATGGAGCTGTCCCAGGTGAGTTTTAGCTGTATTGACAGGTACACGAGTAGCGACGTCGTAGATTGTCTTGTAATGTCGTGGTTGGGCTGGAGGAAGCGAAGTTGTTTTGATAATGGAATGGTGGTGTGAACAATCTTTTTTTTAAGTTAAAAGAAGAGTATAAAGTTATCCCTGGCGAGCTTTACTGGAGATTTCATCTGGCACAAAAATAAAGTGTTCGATGGTACTTACACGTGTAATTTCACAAAAAAAAACTATAATTTCATAATAACTATTTATGAATCTATACATAGCTTTGTCTTTTTATATGTATGAGATTGATTATAATAGAATAACAATTCGAATTGGTGATCGCTTTTTATGGAAATATTGCAGCATTATCGATTTTAAATTTGACAAAAGCCATCGACCGATGGTTTAAAGCAGCTGTGTAAACTGTCGTCTTTAGAATTAAATTTGAAAACTGTTTTGTAGACAAATATTATCGATAACGAAGGGTCTCTTGTAAAATCCTGTTACCGAAACATTTCAATTTTAACACCTACCACCCATTCTGAACTTTTTCCAACTCTCGTCCAACAAAATGAATCAACCCCAGTATTCCATTCCTCTATACCTGCGCACACACGCCTATCAGTCCCGTTCCGCTCACTCACAATTTGTCTTCCTCTCCCCCATCCGAAAAAAAAATGCGAAACAATACACCCATTCTACCGAAAAACCCAATCAATACATAGCGCGTGCACATAGCCAAAATCCGGCCGTAAACCGTGCGCTCGCGACAGCCGAGAGCTGTGCCGGCAGTACGTGCAAATTCCTCTACCACGCTGACGCTGAATAGCTAATCAAGGAAGCGTTTGCCGACCGGAAGCATCGATCCGTGCGCGCGTCAGCATCGTTTCTTCCTGCCCTCGCGTGAAATGGAATGGAAATTATGCGGTCGCGATACTTGGAATTTCAACGGCGAGGTGGTGGGGAAGGGATGAAAAGAGCTTTTGTGTCTTTGAAGAGGCTGCGCAGTCTGCGGTCGCAGCGCGACGTGCGGTCAGGTGGTATTGCTCGAAAGAATGGATGAGCGGCTGAAGTGGTTTGATTATTGGGATTGTTCCGAGTTGGACGGAAGTCAATTATTTCGAAGGGGTATGGCCGAATGGAGTGCCTCGGATTTTTTTGGTGTACGAGAGCACGTTTTGTCTTAGGAATGGAGGCATGCCCAGGATTACGGTACGATATATTGATTTCGGTGTAGGATTGCGAGCTGAGTGCTGGAGTCTGCAAGATTGTTGTGGTGGATGGCTGGTATGCAAAGAAAATGTATTTTCGGTGGAAAGTTGCGATAGAGGTTTGTTTTATAGAATAAAGTGATACACTTCGAATCGTAGGAATCGTGAAGATAATTTTAATAATAATAATATGGTGTAACATTTTTTTTTTAAATTTAAGTTTGATTTTTAGCACGTTATTGACAAGTATCAAAACAAGATCACACAAAAAGAGCGTGAAAACTAAAAATATAAATGAAGCCTTTTGAAATAAAAATATATATGGCTGTACCGATACGAAATTGCTTTTCTATTCGAGAATAATAATAGTTTCAATTCGAATTCTCGTAGATTGGTTCGTAAAATAAGAATTGACATCTGTGGAAAATACTATACATTCAATCTATACTCATACCTGAAAACCAATGACTAACATTATTTAGATTTCTCAAAAGAACAAACCAAAACTCATATAGTAACACAATATAACAAGCCAAATGGATTAAAATAGCATTCAATGCACTGAAGAAGAAGGAATGTTAATTATGAAATATTTTATCCTGATGTATCTATAAAATGTTATTATTAGTTCAACGATGTCTCCATAAACTTAGGGAGATTTTCTTGAAGTAAACGAATATTACACTAGAAATTAAAGTATCGCTCTAAAATCACGAAAGCAACTTTATATTAGGAAAATTATTTTGCACTGCATTGCTATAGCAATAAAAAACCTTCTCAAATTCCACAAAATTTCTTTACCAATATGCGCATACATAAAACTACTCGAAACTTCTCTCCGCGTCATTTTCCACGAAAGTGTAATCACAGTTCAGGGCCGGTTTATGGAAATCTTAGGATAATCAGAGTGAAACTGATGGAGCCGAGCGAGATTAAAACACGATTCTCAGCTCGGTGGTATTCCAGGCAGGTATATAGAGCCACAGCTGCGAAGGATCGCGGCGTACCGTACGCAGGGTACAGGATAATCTCCGATGGCGCGCCATCAGGCTGGAATAAATAATTCTGCGTGGAAATTTATAAGGGAGGTATTGATGGTTTTATAAGATTTTTGATAATTCGATGGGATTGAATGTGATGTATAGTTTGTTGTTTTTGTAGTCCCATTTATTTAAAGAAAATGCGTTGTGTTTGATTTTTCACCTCATGAGCGTATGAATATGATATTTTCGTGGACGTTTGGAATGAAATATTAAAATCTGCTGTAACTAAAAACAAATAATGTATTATTTTTCTTATTATAAATAAATATCGAATGCTTTTAACAATTATTTATACGAAGTTATTTCTAATAACAGATAAACATTCCATTTTTGTAAACTTCACATAAATATTCTACGTTTCCTTCCACTCCCTGAAAAAAATACACATTCAAAGAGATAAGAAACACCTCTTTATTTACCTCTGCGCACTCCATTACCCTTTTACAAATTACGCACTATTTGACATCTATTTCAACCCCGTCGTCTAAAAAAAGAAAAAATTTCCAGACCATACCCTCACGACCCGAAACTCGCTGATCCGTGAAATCGGACAACGCTAATACAGGCGTCGACGACGAGGCTATATGCGGCCGCTCTGCTCTGTCTTCACACACGTCCCAGTGACGGCCGACGCGTCAATCAGTCGCACGCGAAAGCGAAACCTGTGCCAAGAGATTCGGCAGCTGTTGCATAACGCGCCGAGCCCCGAATATAGGGTATAGCTGGACTGTTTTGCGCTGATGGCTATGCGGTCGCGTTTTTTGGCTCGCGAATCGAGTGATGGATTTTTGTGATTGCGGGTTGAGAGGATTTTGCGATTTTTGAGAAAATATTTTATTGAAAATATATCGAGCGATTGGGTTATAAGAGATTAATAATTAACCGATTTTAGTGGTTTTTATAAACTGGTGGAATTTAAATTACACTTTTTGAAGATAATAATTTCTAAAGAATTAATAATTATATTTTTTAAAGCAAATATAAGTATAATGAAACATTTATTTGTGATTACACAATTAGGTATTTCTGTTGTGCAATCCTAATTTCTGTACTTTATTTAAAAAACGGCTCATTTCTCAGTCGCAAATTGCGAAGTGATTTAAGCGTCACGATTAAATCATGAACGTTTTTCGCGTTTACACGATATTATGCTTAAACGCCCATTGTATCATGGCCTTATTTCATGGAATTAAAAAAAAAAAAAGAAAACAGTAAAATTCCGGTCCGCGTGCATGTACCTCTCATATTGCGATTTTTCATGCACGCTGAGCATATGTTACATTTTATGCGTACGTGGATTTTTATAACAAGGCATTTTTCTCGGGACTCTAGCGCACAGTGTGTTATATGATAATGACATAATGCAGCCCGTGTAATATCCGGAGTGTTAAAATTTTAAATTCGCAAATTTGCATACGCGCATCGCAGCAATATCGTTAAATACGGATTTACTGAGGCACTGTAGTTACAAATTGTGTTGAATATCATTGTATTTTAGGGCTTTATGAATTTATATTTGATATTTTGATGCATCGACTTGTTTACCGTCATAAACCTTTTTCCTAAACAAAAAAAAAATTAGAAAAAAGAAAATTTCGTATACTGCTCTTCATGCGTCGCGAAAATGAATTTCGAAACACCCGATGAAGATACAACACGCGCCGAAACAAATTATTACGCAGCCACAGGCTCTTCAGGCGACATAAAAACAGCATTTTTCATCAACGTAAAAATATATACGAACCGAAGGTAAAACTGAAAAGAGCCACTTTGAAATTCTCAAATACTGTGCGCCAAAAAAGTTCATTTAAATCTCGCTTGAAAATTCGAGCGCACCACATTAGCCATTCACGAGCTCTAGCTTCGGACTCTTTTAATTTTTTAGCCTTTAAAAAGTAAGCCCACGAGGCGTCCACCTAATTAGCTGATAGCCGCACAGTAACGAGATAAGAGGGATGATGAGGCTCGTTGTTATTAAGAACGAATTAAGGAGAATGAGGGAAAGTACTTCTCAAGTTTTTTTTTGGAGGACTAATAAACAGACCATCTTTTTAATATTTAAATATACTTATAATTTAATCTCGCTATTTTCAAAATACATTCTTAAAATTTAGATTAACGAATAATTTATGCTGATAGTTGACATTAAAATCGATTTTCATAGATCATCTATAATTATCGGCTCTAAAAATAAAATAGTAGGTTCTCAGAATTGTCAACGACAACAAGTATTTAAAATACTATTATCGACGATGAAACGCATCGAGCTTCGAAATATTACGAAAATTTCCCCACGTATTTTTTTCGAAAAACTTCTTCAATTACTCAACTATAGATATACCCTTAATCTATTTCCATTAAGTACATTTTCAAGCAAAACGAAATTCACGAATAAAACAAAAATACTATTCCAACCGCACCTCCCCAAAACAAAATTCATTTTTCAACCCTTTTCTCGGCCTCTCCGCTCCCGGAACCTAAAACAACATCCCTTATCTTTCTTGCCAATAAACCTGTCCCGTGTGGAGGAGTTTGCGCGAACTTCGTGGAGTGCAAGACGAGAGAGAAGAGGGACGCCGTGAATGGCTTACCGGTCGCGGCGTCGACTCGATATGAAGACAATGCACACTACTGCTGCGCTCGGGCTATATCGCGCCGAGCAACTTTCACTTGTCAAAGGGGGTCGAAGTCCTTGATCGCTTCTGTGTGTATGTGCATGCGCATGCGTGTGAGTGTTGGCCAGATTTAGCGCCGGGGCACTGGAGCTTTTTGTTCTGCGAGATAAAGAAGTGGGCGAAGAGAGTGGTTTTTCTTTTTTTATATTCTGTGAAAATTCGGGTGGACGAGACGAGTGGGTGTGAAAAATTTCATATCGGAGGTTTATGGAAAAAATTCTTTTTAAACTTTGGTTAGAGGGGGAGAGAGAGAGAGAGATGAAAATAAAAAGTTTTAGTCGCTTTGTTTAGACGCTCATGTGGGTTTCTGGAAATATTAGACTGTATTTTTATAGTACAAATTATTTGAGCTTCAGTTTAATATACAAAAAAAAGGAATATAAATATAAATACCTTTTCCTTTGTACATATTTTATTGCAGTAAAAGAAATGTTATTTTTATCATTAATATATTTCATTATACTCTTTATAAAATACAAAATTTAATACTAGCAGGTTTTTATGCGCAGTAATGCCAGAAATGGAAAATTAGCGGAACATTTTCGCCATATTATCGAAGACAGATGGGAAACCGATGCATCGACTACTTTAAGTGTACTGAAATTCTGAGCAAAGAATAAATAATTCCCCCTTTCAACTCGTTCCTTTATAAAGGCAATGCGGTTTTCTAAAAGGGAATTTCCAAACTGATAGAACTCATAAGTAGCTTTGCTCTTGAAATATCGATTCGGTGAAATAATTCATTTATATAGAGTTGTACAAATATTTCTGTTTCTCTCCTTTTGTTTGAATTTCAGTATATTTTTATCGAAAACAATCATATTTATCTACAGTATTTGCAGTTCAAATTCAAATACTGACACATAAAAAAGTTCTCGACCTATTAAATTTTTAAATAGTTATGAAGAACCAAATTACAAACTTGAAAAACCACTGAGATCATCATAATCGAGAGAAGGACGTTCCAAAGTTCCCAATATTCCAAGTAGAATGCAATTTGAAACAGCTCCGAAGAATCGATAGTTCCGCGAACGAGATTTCCGTAAAAAGTTTTTAATGTTAATGGCCATTAAAAAGAATTTTATAGGCAATTCCCTGCGGGCTAAATGAAAAAACTCCCGAAAAAAGGCAGGATATAGTTTTTCGGCCGTTTTACGACTCATAAACAGGCTCCGAAAGTCGTAAACTAGGTGAATCGGAAACTTCGTATCCTCCTTCGCGCGCATCTGCTATAGCTGGTTCAATTAAAGCCGCACGCCGCTGCCGTCTTCAAGTACCTCGCCGATTCGGAGTCAATTAGGCGATAAGGTGATACTGAATTCCGGGTCGGGAATTTACGATTAATCGCGTTATTTATTCGCTGATAGAAAGTCCGCTAATAGAGGATTAGTTTTATCGCCGAATAGAAGGGGAAGCCATTCGTCATTTCCCGTGCCTCCTGAATCTCCCCGTGATCCGAAGATACAATATTGACACGTGGACATGGCGAGCGGAAAAGTAATTGCGAAATTAATTAATCGAAAAATGAGCGACTGCGCGATGTAAACATAGCTTAATGATGATTTGCGGAAGCCGCACTTTTTCAATTTATCATAAGTACCGGGTAAATGCAATTTAATATCAGATACCGCTCTGCTGATATCAAAATCAATTTTTGGAGTTTCGCACTTTATGAAACTTAGATCTTTGTATCGAACTTGGCTGGAAGTTCGCCAGAGAAATATACTTAATTAAATAAGTTCAATCGTAAAGACTTCCTTATGAACTTTAAAAAAAGATGCTACAAGTCAATTTTAAACCTGCAGTTAATTATGTTTCGGTATAGCTGTATTTATTAGTATAGAAAGTGTGTCATTTGCGAACGAAATAAACAAACACAAGTGCAATTGAAAATATCCCGAATGAAAAAGTAGAATATAAATATACTCCTTACAATGCAAATCCTAATTTATCTTCCGAACTTTAAATTACTATTATAACTGTATTTTAATTCAACTATAGTGCGCACTTATAATAAAGAGGCAAGTATAAATAACTTGCTTATTTTCCAAAGCTTCGAAAAATTTACTTTCCATTATAGAAAGTATGATATATTGTAATATGCTTAAATGTTTGGAGGAAACTTTATACAATGATAGGTGGTTTGCAATAAATTTGATTTAAAAAATTCAAAAGATTACAACTAATTCGAATATATAGAAGAATAAAATCGTTATTGTTTCTATAATGTATTTCAAATTCATTTCCAATATTTCATTGGCATCGATAAACATTTGAAATAGAATTTACAAAATACTGTCAGCATTAAATTCAAATGATAAAACGATTCAGATAATTAGTCCTTGACAATCCTCCCATTAGTGGCAAAAACTACACTTTCCGACTACTCGTTCAAATTATCTCTCGCCCGCGGGTTCTTACGTCACGCGGGGTCACAAAGACAGAGATCGAGTGTACATTACCGAAAAAGGATCGCACACTACGTGCTGCACTGCTATACTGCAGCAGCAGCAGCGATGGTATCTCCGTAATGGCTTTGATTCTCGCGCGAGTGATTTATTTCGGCTGTCGCGCAGATTGTTTTGATGGCCCCGGAGCTGATATCTCGCGCGTCTTTTGCGGCGACGGCACGAGTTTTACTGCTCGGAATAAGAGCGAGTGAGTTGTCGGTGCAGTAATTCGATCTTACAAAAAAAGGGTAAATATAATCGTGTACAGGAATAACGTTGTTTCTCAATATTCATTTAATTTGTCCAAAAGGTAAAATTGTGCATTTTTCTTTATTCCTTCATTTTCACACCGTGTTTTTCTCCGGAAAATATATTCTGTGTATACGTAATAAATACAAAGCTTTGATTAAATTTGTACAGCGCAAATATTTGAAATTCACGTGTGAAGATAACCGCGAGAGAGATCAGCTCGCATGATGCAGCATTGCAGAAATAAAACGCGCATTGCCGATGAAATTTCCAACGTGGCATATTAAACTTTCCTGTATTTATGTACACACACACATAGACGGCGAAATTCCGGATACATCGAAACAAAACTTCTCTCCTCGTCCCCCGGGCAACACAATATCGTCTGTGCGCGCGTTTCGGACGACCCCGAGTCAATACAATCAGAGTCAATAAAACGTATCGGCCGGATCTCCTCGCCTTCCGAAACAATCTTTTACTCTTACCCTTACGTACTCACACATAACCTAAAAAAAGAGCTGTGTGTAGAGAAAATTCGGCCTGTCGCGCCCTTCTCACGACTCGGTGGTGGTCAACAAATCCCATTAGCGTCTAATCGAACGCGCGTTGACAGCGGGGACAACGCGAGATCTGGGATTTTTGGGAAGAAAGATCAAGCTGTTGTTGTTTAGTTTTTTTAGATCCTGTTGTCTTGGTTGAACGTAGCTTTGGGGAAGTTATATAGGTAGGGCAGGACAAATGATGACGTTTACGTCTTTGTTTTGGCTGTGGACTTGTTACTAGTAATAATAGAGACAAAACAAAAGCATAAAAGGCAAATGTGCATGTATGGGATTGTGGTGGGCAGTTTATTAAAGTACTTGGTATGTTTCTGGAAATCCTATATTCTGTTAGATATGGTATTATTTTTAACGCTACAGATATATGTCTGACCAAACTTTGGCATTTCTACTGACTGTTGACTTTTCTACATTGTTCGCTATTTATCTTTTCCGTTACTTCTATGACAAATAAATTACATCATTTAATTAATGCAGAAAAGAACTTATGAAACAAAATTGACCTCAAGCGTGACGAAAACCTTTATCACGCTCCATTTGTCGTTCATATATCCTACACAATTATTGTAGGAGCGATCTCATAAAACAATCAAATTAATTCATTCGACAGACGACAAACTCACTCACCCCTCAGCCTCTTCAAACTTCGTCCGAAGAAAAGTCTCGGCCCACTTTCGAAAAGCGGATATTATACGCACGAGAAGTGGATAATACTCCACGGACGGAGTAATACGTCCAACGTCTAAAGCCGCGGGAATCTCGTTGTGCCGCGGTAATAGGGTTTTGCTGACTCTCTCTCTCTCTCTCTCTCTCTTTCGTCGCCGGAGAATTTTCATAACAATTAATTTCGAGGGCGACTGTCCGCGGGATTGTGAGTGTCTGCGCCGAGAGAAATTTCGGCGTTGACATTAGGATCATTGTTGTAAGATAATATGGTGGTAATGGAATTTCGGATTGGATTTTCGTTTTGGTTGCGCGAAGAAGATATTGATTTCGTTTGTTACAGAATATATTTATGACTTTTTACTTGGAAAGCCGTCATATATTAATCTGAAAGGGCCATTGCAATCTGTTCATCCAACTTTACAAAAGAAGATAGATAAATACAATGTTGAAAAGCATTGATCTTGCTATTTTCAGAAAGATAATATCTTTTGTTTTTCCAAATTAAAGTTCGAACTTTGGCAGCAAAAAATCCGTGATCTATTTTGACTGATAAAATCCACAAAACTTTAATTTGAAGATGAGAAAAAATCTTTACCAACGTGATAACTTTTATTTTTTGTAATAATAATATTCAGAAAATGGTACACTGCGATGATAGAAGTACGATTTTCCGAATACATACTGCAAAAAAACTTTTGAAACTTCAGCTCTTGATGTATAATATACTATTACATAACGTCGGGGGAGAAGAAAAAGGTGCCATTTCGCGCGATTCGATTTTTCATCGACGTTATTACATCGATGAATAACGCCTTGCAGTTTATAATGTAGATTGCCAACATATTGGTATTACATTAGTAATAACGTCGATGAAAAATCTAGTTGCGCGAGTTGGTACCTTCTTCCCACCCGACGATAATATATCTATGCATACCTTTTCTAAATATATATATATACTTATCCATAGCAAATAACATAAATATTTTCCTAAATTTTCTGTTTCGATTGGATCGAATAAAATCAACCGTTACTTCTATCAAAGATTATGCGAATCTACACAGCGACGCAATACCACATCAGATACTATCTCACCGACTCGTTTGCTATATTCCACGAGGTATCAGCATTTCTACTATTTCTACAACCTCCGGTCCTACTGCACCTATTTATCCGATCTCGCGCAGCTGCCGGTAATCCAGCGCGACGTTTTATATCATTACTCGAAGCGAGCCGCACTTGCTGCAGAATTCAAATTCACCCGATAATTCACAGCGGCAATTCCAATATTCCACTTCGATTAATTCCGTTGACTTTAAAATTCAAATGATCGCACGCTACGACACATGTGTGTGTATGCGGGGTAGATATTGTAAGGCTGCTGCA
The DNA here is from genome assembly GCA_900474315.1 of Torymus auratus. Classification (NCBI taxonomy): domain Eukaryota; kingdom Metazoa; phylum Arthropoda; class Insecta; order Hymenoptera; family Torymidae; genus Torymus; species Torymus auratus. The sequence goes on along the minus strand of UXGD01000201.1, from coordinate 44,997 downwards.
TGCCGAAGAATCGATCGCAGCACGGAAAAACACAGTGCCGATAAAAATGAACAAATCCTCTCTCTTGCTCTTGCTTTCTCAGGTCACCGCCTGAGGCTAGTCACGCTCAAAGGAGCGCAATTTTTTGCCCTTTCATCTCGCGGCGTTTGATCCTGAGAGAAAGGGAGAGGGAGAGACGAGGAAGTGAACGAGAGCAAAATCGATCGTGGCGGTCGTGAGGACAAATCGAGAGAAAGAGAGAGTTGGTCCACTCAATTATACGACGGTTGGCTTTTTCGAGGGGACGGGAGAGAAAAGTGGCGTGGACGCGGTGAATGCGATACACACGTGGCGCAGGGCTGCACTCGAGTGTGGCTGTAACAATGGTTGCGAGAGGGTTTTTGTACTTTTTCGGTGAACAAATGAAAGAAAAGTTTGATTTGTATTTTTTCCCTTTTTTTTAGTTCGGCCTATAATGGTTTTAACGGGTTTTCTTATTTGGCAATGAAAAGTGGTTATAAAGGGGCTATCACTTCAACGAAAATTTTTATGGTCAACAAAATTCGAATATTTTAGATAATATTTATAAGTGCTAATCATTTACGTGTACACTTTTTTGTTAGTTTCATTTCATCAGTTATTACACACAGTGTTGGAGAATATTGTGTTGCAAAGTAGTGTACAAAGTCTATTATACTGGTATAATATAATCTTTTATACCAAAATCGTAAAATGGATCAAGCTTTAAAAAGAAAAAAACCGATCAATATTTCTTTGTGTAACGGTATAATACGTGAAGATTTTATTTGCCTCGTAAAATTTTTTACAGAATTTTCTATTAAATTTCTGATTTAGATTTTCTTGGGCATCTTGAATTTTCATCGAAAGCTTCTTTCTCCCACCTTTACCTTACAAATTTTCTATTAAAATATTTTATCTCCCAGTTACTTCGAGCTGTGCTATAAACGTTTACCGTCGTAAAGAGGGTTTCAACGTACTATAAATCAATAAAAAATACCAACATCATACGTGAAAAGCTTATACTTTTGTAAATAATAAATATTTGATGTTGTAGAATAAAACATTCATTCACAAACGTATAGTCATTGCAATAAATTTAACTATTTCACGTCATCAAATAAAGTATCAAATAAAGATAAAAAGGTCTTTAAAATATATCAGGCTTTTAAAATTAGCTATATACTTGACGTAAACATGCACAATTTTAAACATTTTTTCACGGTATGTCACAATCCTACAAACGCTATGGTACAAACAAACGTTACAAACACTCGAAAAAAAAAAACGAAAAAAAAAAAAAAATGAAATTATTTCGAATTCCACATAAAACCGCGTTTATCTCGTTTTCCGCCCGGCCGCGAACAATTCACGCGCGAATCGAGCAAATAAACACTGCGACCTTCGCTCCTTTGAAAAAAAAATCTTTTTTACTCGAAATACGAGTGTGAGAGGTACAGAAAAATCCCCGCGTCACCTCCAGAGGGATACACGCGCCTTTTTCCACCCCGTCAAAGCCTCGTTAATTCCGATGCGGCTATCCCCGCGCGAAATTTGCGATATCGTCGATTGCGGGGTCGAGTGTTTGGTCAAGTGTGAGTGGAGAGGGTGAGAAAGTCACGAGATTTCCCGTGGTTTTTCGAGGATGAATTTTCGGAGGGTGAAATGGGGGATATTATAAGGTGGCGCTCGAGTGGTTGGATGAAGAAGAGGTATGATGATGAGGTCTGACCTAGTTACATCTGTGATGCTGAGTTGAGCAGAGGAATTTTTTTTTTTCAAGCTTTTGAATATTTCGTCTCAGCTTTTGATAAGTGATGCGGTATAATTATACTTGTGACTCAAGGTTCACGTTTCAGTTCACGTTAATAGTATATATATGAAAAAGACTAATGATGTCTGACATGAAAATCATAGAATGAGAATGATACACCTACTTTAAAAAGTTTTTAATTAGATTTTCTTTTATTGTAGTGTTTCGGTTCCAATAGACAATCTACAGTTACTTTTTTGTTTAATATTCATTGAACAATAATACACTAGCTAATGTGATCCTCCATATAGATTTCAAGAGTCAACAACATCAAAACTTCCTTTTCACGATAGATATTTGATATTTTCCAAAGTACGACAACTTTCTTTTAAAACTTCATCCTATTCAACGCCGCAAATGTGATTTATATCGCTTTTCATTACCGAAACTGTCATATTTTTTCGAAAACTTAACATTACCTCCTCGGAGCCATTCCCTCCTCGAAACATCAAATCCATCATTTATTACCAACCCTCGAAATTCATTATACCTTCGGTTCCCCCTCCGAAAATCAATACGCGAAGCACAAATTGATTCCCAGTCGCAGTCACTGGCACTTTAAGGCGCGCCACGCGGCGTAAATCAAAGCGCGCGCGCGTAATTAGGACATCCGTATGTTTACACTGTACACACACGTATGCTTTACGTGTTCCCTGAAGAGCTAATTCCCCGTTCCGACGTAAATCAAAAGGGAGTCCAAGGTTAAATGACGAATCGTCGGCTGGAATGCCGATATTCCTTCTATCGTCTTTTCTCCCTCTCACTGCGAGTGAGTATAAGGAAGGCGAGCGCCGGACGTGTTCTCGCTCCTCGCGTATATATATGACATCGTGTGGATTTTGCAGGAGAGGTGAGGTAGAAGAGAGAGTGGGTGTGAGGAGGAAATGGGACGGCAGAATTATGGGGATATTATGAATTGATGGGCGCGTTTGAAATAGAATATGCAATATTAGTCGTCGCGCCTGTCAAACAGGAGGATATGATGAGAATATTTTTAGAAGTATAGTAGTGGAATAACTTTGTCGATTGAATACTATTGTGGTGATACTATTGTTATTACTACATGTTATTTATAGTATGTGGAAAATTTTATTTTTATTTTTTGGTAAAAAATTTTTATGTTTTTTGGTATTTATTTATTTCTAATGCAAATGGCCCTTAGGATTTTATTTTACTATCGATTTTTTTTTTCGTTGGATATATTATTCTGTACATGAATAAGCGAACCACACATTCACAGATTATGTTTCCTATAAACCTTTGGAAGCTTACTGTTTGAAAAGGGATACTTGTTTAAAACTGGAGCTATGAGTTATTTCGTGAATGATGTGTATACGTTTCGAGGATTCAGCGTAAAAACAGTAGTTCAACAATTTTTTTGTTTAAATTTAGAGATTTTTTGAAGCTTTATATTAAAGGTGACGTGCTATATTTATCGACTATAAATAACAAAAAAAGGATATTTTAATTTGGTAAAAATATAAACAAAAACTGTACGCCAAGGATAAAATTTCGTAGTAAATATATTGACTTTTCAAAACCTGGATGGGTATTGTTAATTCCGCCTGTTATTATTATAAAATATTATTTTACTTTATCAGTTGGAAGAATTATTAGCACTTAGTAGTGTATTACGTGAAAACCTTGTTTCTCGCGTTAAATTTTTCTCAGATGAACTTTCGAATTCCGTCAATCATTGTCCAATTACCTACCTTCCGCGTATTTTATCTCACATTTTTCGACAGCCGTTACATTTACCAATCCATGCGGTAACTTCTGACAATTCTTATTAAATAACATCAGCCTCATCTCGCTCTCGACTATATTCAAGCACTCCAAAACAAAGAATTTCCCGAAACCAAAAAAAAAAAAAAAAATTCGTCGGTAATGCTCTACATACTTTTTCAACAATCTCAAGCGCCACTAGGACGCGATGAAAATTAAACTTCACAGAAGAAAAGCCACGAAATCCCTTTGCATCGTAACTCAACTTTTCACGTCGAATTTTCTAAAGCAGACACACACACACACACACACTTCCCAATCATAAACCACAACGGCCATACGCTTTTTTATGAAAAATTAATAAAAAGCCCTACTCTCTTTCTCGCTCTTTTACCACCGAGAGTAGACCCACGTAAAAAACTTTCCGTCGCGAGAATATTCCTCTCACATCCCTGGCGCTTTTGAATCGTCCCCCATATACACCCGCACGATGAAAATCTCGAACAATAGAACCCCACCTCCGGATTTGCGGAACTCTTTTTTGTGCGCTAATCCACCGCGTATGTTTACACTCGCGTTACTTTATTTATACACGTGGATGTGTGTGTGTGTGTGTTTCGCGAGAGGTAAGCCGCGCGAAATTGAAAAATTCCGGGATACAGTGTCGCGTTCCTCCCGCGTGGCGGACAAATAGTTCGCCCCGCGCTGAGCTTTTCGGATGGAAGAGGATCGAAGGGTGTTTGTCCGTTGTTTTCGGAGGTGTTGGATTGGATTGGAGGATATTCGGGTCTCACCTGGGAACAATTTCTGAACGCGTGTCTCTTGTTGTACGGATTATTACTGTATGTTTTCGTGAGATTTTTTTCAAACGTTACGTGGTAATTCGTTGGATTAGTAGTGTTAGGTTTGAGTTTTCTGCCATGGGAATTTTATATATCTTTTTTTGGATCTGTATCAAGTTTTCTTTTTATTATTAATACTCTTATTCAAGGTCCTACTAGGACGTATTCGTTCAAGCACTTTCAGGATTCCAAATTTGATTATAATGAAATAAAACGGATTTTAATAAAAGAGTGCCTAATACAATTAAAATAAAATAATAATAATAATAATAATAATAATCGTTTTTATTTCCGCAGATTTTTTCTTTAATTTAAGGAAAAATATCCTGGGCCCTAAAGGGTAAAGAGTTTTTTTTATAATTTACTTTTTCGTTCTTGTGCAGCATGTCAAAATAAGTGCAGTATTTTCTGTTCATCCTATAACGTATTTTAAAAATATTTCTATCATTCCCACACAAATTTATATATTTATCAAGCTTTCTTTGTTATACCAATATAAAGTTTATTTCAAGCATTCATTTTAATTTTTAGACATAAATATATCCACCACCATTGAATATACTAACGATATTAGAAGAATAAACCAAAAGCACGTGCGTGAAAAAACGACTGCGGGCACACAGATATACAAAACACACGCGTATAGCGAAACTCATAAAAAGAGAAAGAAAGAAAGCGCATAGCGTCAATATAAAAACACACAGAGCGAGGAAAAAGCGCACAAACATAAGCAAAAGAGAAAGCGAAAAAAGCATCGGACTGTGATGATGGAAACAACGCTAGTGCAAACACCAAAGAGAAAGTTTAGCATATTCGTGAGCTCGAGCATCGAGGTGCAAAGAGGAGAGTTCAATTATAAAACCAGTGATAATAATGGAATATTAGGCAAATATTAGTGTTTATGAATATGCAGTGAGTCGTGAGACAACACACGTGGAAAAATAGAAGTGGGTGTGATGAAGGAGGGGGGAGATGTAAATAGTTGAAAGAGAATAAAAATAAATCTAGAGAACATTTTTATGGCTGGAAAAAAGGATAAGTACTGTTGAATACAAATAGGCGTTCTTTAGTTAAAATTAATAATTTACAGAATGGAACTAAAATTAAAATATTACTTTTTAAAATAGCTTTTTCTTTAATTGTACTGAAAATTTAACATTCAACCCACCCAAAACTACCGCCAAGGAATTTTCAATAATACTTCTACCCTATCAAAAAGAATCCCTTGCGCGATAGAGAAACTTTACGACGCACCTGCTAACTTCATAGATTCTTTTTCTAACCCCCTATTCATTTCCCCTACCTTTAATTAAAATTCTTGCAGCTCCCTTTTCAGCTGGTGCTTAGCGCACTGAAAGCACACATGACTGATGGCTCTATATAATACAGCTTTCCATGCGTGTGTAGTGTTGTGTGTGAAGGGATTGCCGGGGGGTAGAGGGTCAATCAGGGTGAAACGTTGGCGTCGAACTGCGGGTGAGTAGATGACGCGAGTCGCGGCGTTTGACTTTGACGCCTGTGATTTTTGGTTGAGGCCTTTGTATAGAGGCATTTTGAGCTGGAACTATTGGGATTTGTATGCAAGGAGAATAATGTCATCAAGTAATATAATTACAAACAATTTTGGAATGACTACTATGTTGTTTCGGGAAGATTTTATGTAACAACTTTTAATAGAAATATATGAAAATTTATTATACTTTTGGTAAAGTACCTTATAAAGTTTGGTCATTTTCTAGGATTTGCTGCCTGTTACCGCTTTATGATAAAATAAAATAATTTATTCAAAAATATTATTCCCCGTCTATGTTGCAATGAGGACTGAATTACAATTGTAAAATATTTTATATGATTAGACTAATAAAGTATATGATGTGCTTTTTATAATATAAAACGAAAAGGTAAAACCAAATAGTTGTCAGCATTTTGTATTAATTAATTAAGCACTAGAAATTTTTATTTGATATTGTTCGTTATGGACTACAATATAATAATGGTCATCCCGCAATGAAGGACGACGATGCTTCGCAGAATTTATTATTGAACGCGTTAATCAATTATTTGTATAATAATACTCGAATGGACACTGAAACCAAATATACAGGTAGAAATTATTTAAGATTATAATTTAAAATGAAACAAAATAAAATAAATACAATGGAAAAGATATATTATACTTATTTGAGGAAAAACAGTTATATTCTAATAAATGTATTTTAAAAATAATGAGAGAAAACTTATAAAATTTATGGATTTTGCTACAGAAAAGTAATTTGATTGCAATTACAAAATATGATACTTAAAGCGCAAACAATAATACAATTATAATGCAATAGAAGGAACCGTTATTTTATGATTTGTGTTTAATTATCAACTACACAAGTCGGTTAATTACGTTTAAGTAATCATTACATTTCAAAACAAATAATAACAATACCTCATTCATATTCCATATAAACATACACACATCAAGTACTTCAAACCCATCCATCAAATCTAAAGAAAACTACAAAAAACATTCAACTTCAATAGCACTTGTTCCACCGTCATTTCCCTCTTTCTTAAAAAAATGAGCTTCAAAAGCCAAACAACAAACACCGCAAAAACTTCCTGCCCCAAGGCCACGACGCAATCTAAAAAAGAAAAAAAATATATAGAAAAAAAGAATCAACACACACTCCTCGCAATTGCCGCCATTCCGTATTTACCCTACTATTCGAGAAAAAGCAAGCATCAGCCATTGTCTCGCGCGGTGGTCGCGCGAGTAAAAAGCTGCACACACACATACATTTGCGTAACTCTCTTGCGGAGATGATGACGTCATTGAGAGACGCGTATATACGTACGTACGTATAAGTATTGTCGTCTGCGCAAGGCCAAGAGTCTCAAGAGAGATTGCGCGTCCTTGCTGCCGTTGCTTTTGTCTGCATTCAGCTAATTCACGAGGGGGTTTCTTTGAGCCGTGCGCGGAGTGCAAGTGAAAACAATCGCTCGATGGAGGTTCGATGCGATGTGTATGTGTGTGTGTGTGTGTGTTAGGGAATTGGGAAGAGGTTGGCGCATTTTGCTAGTGAGAAGGTTATTTTACGTCTGGGGTATTATTTAGGACGATGGAAAAATGATTTTGGCTGTCGGGTGCTAATGAAGCTCCTATTCGATTGTTTTTATAATTTTTTGGAAAACGCAAGAACGTGGTTATTACAATTGCAGCGTATGATTGTGGTGACGATGAGATGGACAAAAGCAGTTCGGAAAGTATTTATTCTGGTTTGTATCTCATCAAAGAGTGCGATACAAATATCTAATGACAGTAATTCTTGCAATTTTTTAAGCCGATCAAACTTTAATTACTAGAAATATATCTATAGTGTGTGACGAATCTATTCAATAGGAAAACGTTTCCGAAAGAAGAATATTTACAATCGAAATAGCAAACTTTTATCAGCGGCAGATAATAATTAAAGAAAATTTGGTCAATTTAATATTCGTCTTCTGTGCTTTAAGTAAATACACGGCGTGGTTCAAAATTTTAATTACGGGAAGTAGAAATTACACGTAGTCACATTGAAGTGTTTTAAAGAACACTTTGTTTCGAGGGTTCCGTAAATAAATGCCACAAGAGCAAATTCATTAAATTTAATTACATTTCGCATTTAAGATGAAAGTACCTAGAATACTGAAAAATTAAAAAATGTAAGGGGCCACACAACGAAAAGATTGTTTAGCATTTTCGCGAGAAAATGACGAAATTTTGAAATTCATTAGAGAAGTTCATTTTTTTCATTTTTATTAGACCAGAGAAATATACAAATGTACATTGCACAGAGGTAGACAATAAATTATAATAGAAATGTGTATTAAAACAAAACTAACAAACAATATTAAGCTAGCAACGAAGTACATGTTGCATGATACATGTTACAGTAGATATGAGTTTGCATTTACTATATACATTTCGCCTTATCTAAAATGTATGTTCCCTTTTATTATAGCACTATCTCCATTCTTACCAAACAATTAATGATTGCAACATGTTATGAAAATTTTCGAGCAATTTTATCTCATATATATACAACCTGTCTGTGAAATTGGATATTATTTCCGAATATATGTCTACGTATAATAAGAGAATCAGGAAGAACAAAGTGAAACATATATCTATTCGCACAATTCGCAATAATCATCGCATTTCACTCATCACTATTTCATAACATAAGAACGACCCGGACGCTAAATACCAGTAGTCACTCGTGAGTAAATCACACCTGACTGGGACGAACAACTGACACGACACATAGCGGTAAAATATCCAAGCCAGCAGCAGCTAATCCAGTACACGACACTTCTACCTCGTCACCCCACTGCCACGCAACTATACCACTACTACTACTCTCTGGGCGCGATATTCATTTGCATGAACAGTCATAAACGAAGCTCGCACACACCTACACTCACGCACACTCGGCGTTTTACTTTGCAATTCGGCTCAATGCAAATCGCAACGGCGCAGAGCAAATTCTCGAGGACTTACACGACGAGCCGGGATTGTTCGAACGGCACTTCTCTCGCGAGATGCAAACAAAGTGTGTGTGTGGGCGTATGCGTAAGTGCGTATGTAAGTGTAGTTAATAGTGAGGGGAAGAGAAGAAGGCTCGGTTACAGTAGCGCGTAATCGCGTTAAGCGCGCGAGCGAACGCATATAACGTATGTTAAGTCGCGGACGGGGGAGGAAGGAAGTTTCGAGGACGAGTAGACAAGAGTTTAGGAGATTATTATTAGGTCGACATGAGAGTTGTTCTCAATAGAACGATTTTGCGAGTTCTTGTGCGAAGGGATTCATTGATTAAGAAATTTGGAAATTTTTAATGAAATTTAAATTTCGCGGTCAATTTGTTACCAAAATTTAAGGTACGATACCTATAGAGGTCGCTTATACAAATGGCACTGCTACTTATATGGCTAACAACGTAATGAGTGTAATGGAAAATCACAATATTTACAAGAGTTAACTATGGTTGTTTAAGGATTACACAGATAAGTATATTAACCCAATGCAAATAATGCATCAACTTTTAATACCGAGATCTTTAAATAAGGATTAGCAAGCTTCATCCAGCTAAAGCTACCGAGATATCGGCAGAACTGAACAAAGTTACGTCAAGTTTGCCAATATTTGTCGAGGTTCAACAAAGTAAATAACTAAATTCTCCTATTGAATTTGAAAATCATATTTTCACAGTCATCAACGAGTAATACCTTCTTTAATGCGCCATTCGTAATGTCGAATCAACTGAAAACCTTCTAATGAACCAGAATTTACACTCTTCGACAAACACTATGTATAATAAGCCGAGCAAGGAAATCCAAACAGTAGCCCAAGTCAAACGCGAACAACGCGCGAAGCTATTTACGAGCACACGCCCACGCCAGTCTCTCTTACCCACACATACGTGCGATCGAAAGTGTCCTCGAGTCCGGCGATTCAATAACGCCGGAGAGAGTTCCTCGTAACAGACTGCCGAGTCTCGAGTTTCAAAAATACTGGCAGCGTTTTCTCGATCTTTTGGGTAAAGGGAGCAGCGTGAGTCTCTGTTTACAAAGTCGGCGGCGCGGCGATTCCGTTTTATACAGTTGCGGTGGGTAAGTGGCCTTTGGTATTGCAAGCTTTTTAGAGTAGTGGAAGTTGGTAGTGCTTGTAGGATCAAAAATAAAATTATCGGATAAATGGGAAGAAAGTAGCAATTTGAACCTAAGTGAAGTTTTCGAAATATTCTAATTGAACGGATAATAAACTTCGATAAATAACTATAATAAATACAGTCGATGGAGCAGTATTTTGTTTCAACTATAACTTTACATAACATTATTTTGAAAAAAGATTTTACTTGAAGGATTGGCTGACTTATCTTTATTATCTGACTAATTTGTTGTAAGGGATTTCGCCCAACCTCATATATTATCGTGTTATACCTAACTAACTATCGATTTGTAATTCAAATTAACCATAAAAGGACCACGTAATTTGAAGTCATTATACAATCACGAACATAAATAACCACCCGTCCAGCGAAGTTTTTTCGCCATCATGGCGTTACATGCGATTTCAAAATTTTGGATGATATTATGATACTATAGTTGAGTAAATAAAAATATTCCCCTCATCTCAATTATAACCGCAGAGCTTGAATAACAAAAGCTAAAAGAAACCTTTACCAATCACGCTAGAAGAAAAAAATAAAAGCAATACAAAAACGCAATCTCCAAATTAAACATCGCGCTTACGACAAAAATCCTGGAACCACGCTCACAATGTTGTAAATCACTCGCGGCTCAATAGCGTTCAATACCATTCACCGGCCTTCGTGGAAAAAGAGCCGAAAGAGCGGCGCGTGGCTGCCATCACCACCGCTACTCCGATTCTTCATCAAGCTTCTTTCACTTCCCCTATAAATCTCAATAAAAGCCTCCCCACTCTCTCCATCCCTAACACCTTTCTTCGCTTTCTCTCTCTCGCTCATGGCAATTTCGAAAATTGTAGCGCGACGAGTTTCCCTGGAATTCTTCAAATACTCGCGAGAAAGTCGCGCGTCCCACTCTGCTGGTAATTTCAGGGAGCTGCGTTAATTGCGAGAATTATTTACCGGCTGGAGTTTACGCGCGCGTCTTCGTCGATGACGTTTTAATTAAATCGAGAGGGAGGCGCGGTGGGTGATCGCGATTACGCCATGATGGGAATCAAGCAAGTTGTTTCTGAAAAGTGAGCAAGAGGTGGTCTGAGGTGGATAGTTGTGGGATAGGGAATGATTATTGTGTTAATTAGATCGACATCAATTTTGAATTGAATTATAATTATTTTCGCTCTGAAGTAGTACTATACCTTACGAAAGTGTACGCAAACATACTTCTTTTATTACTAAATAATACTTCGAATCTTAAATCACACAAAAAAGTGTTTGTAAAAGTCGTCAATCACGACTTGAAGGTACTCCAAAAAACATGAAGTTTGGCTATGATAGTAACCTATCTTGAGAAAATGTGGGAACATGGAAAGCGGCATAGATTTTCGTGAATTTTTTTTTCAGAACAGAACTTAAAAATCTAACCTTGTTGATTTTTGTATAATTTTACATTTTTTTTTCAATTCATATTTTTAAAGTCTAAATGATAACCTAGATTTCAAAGGTTTTATTTTCAAAATAAAACCAAACTTTCAGCGGTGTCTTCTTTTCCCATATAATTGTAATTTTCTCGGCGCATAAACTGTTTGTTTATAGATTTCAGTCTTTTTAAAATTTTTAGAGCTTCAAGAAAATTGATCCACTATAAGCACACGATGCGAAGTATCCAGATCACAGCAATCTTTCCTCGTTAGCTCGTAATTCAGGGCAATTAAAGTCGCCCACCTTTCAACACGCAAGAATCCACAGCAGCGACTTCCCCCGGGAGATTATGCGAAACGATTAAATACAAGCGACGAACGCAATTAATATCAATAGACAGCCAATCGCGAGAAGCCCCCGCGGCTAACGCGCACTTTCGCCGAGCAGCCAAGCTTTCGTCAAGCTGCGCTTATATAATATACCTAGCTGCAGTGCGTGCATTAATTCGTGGATTAATTCGAGACGCGCTGCTAACTTGGCGGTTTCCTCACTCGCGAGTTGCTTAAAACGTTCCGGTTATCTTTGTTAACAAATGGTGATTGGGTTTAGATTGGATGGATGGCTTTTTAGCGCCAGTCGAGTAAAAGGAGCCGGAGATTTATACTACGAATGGATAATCTTGCTAGTGGAATAAAGAAGGGGGATGGAGTTAGGGGCTGTCAGACCTGATTATGGGATTTCAGTTAGAACTTTAAGCCTCGGGTTTTTGAATGTGAAAATTGAAATGAATGGGGATATATTGAAAATGGAAGGGCAATACTGAGAAATGAAATGTCGATGAGTACGTGAAAGTATAATATAAGTGTTCTTTCATTGTATAAAAATCCGATTTACGAATACAAGCTCCAATTATAAATTAATAGCTCTACTTTAAAGGTACACTTAAGTATACCCAATTTATTCTAAAGTAGAGGTAATCCAACTTAAATTAGACATAATTCTATTTGAAATTCGAATTTCGTTGCTACAATGAATACTGTACATTTTAATAAACTATACCTTATACTAGAAAAATGTCCTTCATTCTTCCGAACACGAATTGAAAAAACCAACAATTTTTTCTTTCTTAAAAAAGTATAGATTCAAAACGCCTCTTCCCACCGTCGTTAAAACCTTATCTTTTAAACAACCCCCTTGATTATCAATTTCAGCCCACGTACAGTGCTAACGAAGTGGCCGCGAGCGCTGAGCGAAATTAAACTGCCATTCTTGGGGGGTCGAGTTTAAGGCGCGAGCGCCGGCGGATGAAACTGTCACGCGGGGCTTTGTGCGTCGTATATAGTGAGGGAGGGAGAGAGGGAGAGGGAGAGAGAGAGAAACAGAGAGACTTGCTCACGGGTGAGAAGTGAAAATTGGGCGTTTGTGAGCGTTGATACTATGCGGTTTCAGATGAGAATTTTAACTTGAGATATTTTATTCTGAAATAAATTTCTTTTTTTCTAGTTGCATTTATCTATATACGCCTATCTACACTAATAAACAAATATTAAATTTTATAAAAAAATTCTAGATCAATAAGTTTAGCAATAATTTTTATTCTATTTGTATTTTAATAATCATATTTTATGTATAGCTTTATTTCAAACAAAACGATTATCAATAATTCAACGAGATTTCTACTTCTAAAATCAAGAAAAAATTATTTTTTAATAGCGGAGAATGGTTTTGTGACTACGATTTTCAATCTGAAGAACTACGTATCGATAAATATTTATGAGAGCGCAGTAAAAAATGGTTATTATACTGAATGGATTTATCTATAACTGGCACATAAAAACAGCAAATACAGCGGAAAACGAATTCAAGGGAAAATCTAGAGAATGCAACTACAGTTTATGCAATAGCATAAAAAGCTGTGTATGCCTACACATAATATTTGCCTACCGACGTTAGTAGTCACAGGCTACATTTAGTCAGACGTAGTACGGAACAACGTCGTTTTTCCAGCTGTCCTGTGAAGTAAAAAGTAAAATGTGTCTTAATTGCGTGCTTTTTTCATGTTATGTTATGTTATATGACGTGTAATAGTTAAAACGAATAAATGGCATTTTCGCTTACAAATTCAATTTTAATTCGTTAAATGTCAGCAGGTCTGCTTAAAACTTTCTTTTTTTTTCTGTATATAATTAAATTATCTTAGATTACATGTTTGTCTTAATGTGTAACACAAAGAACGCAAGCACGTATCCCGAATCTTGATCTGAATAACTTAACTCTGCAGGAACATGTGAATATATTGCCAAACGTATAATATTGTGCCTACGTCTTGCAAGAAACAGCAACGTGTATTTTGAGTAGAATAATGAAGTAGTAAATGGTTCAGTTTCATACCGACTAATGAAACACGTAAATTCTCGACTGCACACGAATATTAAGTACTACAACGTAAAAGGTGGCTTTAACGATCATTTTGTTGAACGAAAAAAAAATGATTCCAATTGTTTTAGGAACTCTATATACATATATACATACCGAACGTAATTGAGTGATAATTTATGTAACAACGCGATCTCACCTGAAACAGAAAAAAAACTGAAGTTTATTAAACGCTCTTATTCACTCGATAAATATTTATTTCCACGATGCGATTTACGAACGTGTATTTTCCCTCGCTTCATAAGAAAGACACACACGCCGAAGATTAAATATATGTATATATAAGTTTATGTATATCTTCCTCAAGGGCGAAAAGTGAATTCGTCTGCGCTTTGATCTCTACATTTTCCCCGACTTCCGTGGATTTACGGTTTCCCCGAATAATGACGTGTCGACATGTATATTCGAGCAGCGCGGATTCATATCGATGCGCGAAAGTGCAGCGGAACATCAGAGAGAGACACCAAGTGTTTTTATTTCTACTAGTATACACGGTCTTGTTATTATTTTATCTTTGTTCCCCGTTTTTCATATACGGGTTTCTGCCTCTCTTGGGTATCAATAATGCATCAGTACAAAGACAAGGAATTTCTTAAATTCGAAAAACTTTTATGATGTAGTGCTTGACAGTTTCTTAGATCGATTTCAAGAACTTCCGCAGATCTGTCTTGTTTCAGCTGTAACGAATGGTTCTAATGGCATGTCTTTGTGTTTTAACGTTAAAGGTAAAAAGTATGTTTTACGGGAGAGGAAAAAAAATATCTTTTGTTGATAATTTGAAAAATATAGATACTCAGTAATTGCCTTTTTGTGTACAAAGGAAAACTATTTTAAACAAGTTGACCCATTTCGAAGTTTCTAGTTATTTTCTGAAAAGGTTTACTCGAAAAAAAAATATACTCGAAACAAAAGTTGTGGAATAATAAGTTGCAAAAATGGAGTTCTAGCTTGAAAATTTCAAGTGGGCTCCAAAAATTACTTTCTACATCGAGGCAAAAATATTTTTTCAGGAATACACGATAATTAACGCTGAATTCTTTTGGTATATTTTCTTTCTCCTTTTTTCTTCTTCTGTCGTTCAATTATTTATTTTAATAACAAAAAGAGCAAGGATAAATCGCTTTTATACATTTGTTTCCGTAATTTACTAAAAAAAACATTATCTCATAGAATTGTCATAAGATACCAAAAAAGATCAAAGGCTTCTTCTCTCTTCTAGTTGCACAACAGTTACATAACAAATGAAGAATAATTCAACTCTATCACACTGCCAAAAGTATAACTCAAGACAAAACATCAACATGTTTACGAAAGCATTAATCAAACAAGGTACACTTCCTTTACGAAACCCAATTATCATCGCGTCCCTGATAAAACCAAATCAATTCCTGTGTCACCGACCCCATAATCCTATCCAAAAGATGACTTCCTCTCTCTCTCTCCCCTTCTCCTCAAATCAGCATCGACCTCTCCACCCCTTCGCATTATCTCTCGCTCACCTTCTTTTTTCTTTCTCATTAATCACCCCGGCGCCTCCCTCCATCCTACTTCTGTTCAATCGTACTGCAGGTCTGGATTATATACGACCGGCACTTTATGTAATTGCGAACTGCCATAACTCGCCTGCGACGCCGCGTACATATAGCCTACGCACAAAGACTCGATCGCGCAATATCGAAGGAGCCGTTCCTCAGTCCGCGCCCGTCCCGAGTAATAATAACACGCCCTCGCGTACGTGTATAGGTATGCGTAAATGCGATTTTACCTTTCCACTCGTGTCGGGCTAATTTATGGGGGGTTGGAGGTGGGGAGCTTTTTTTTGCTGCTGTTGGAGGTTGGAAGAGCCCGGAGGAATTATCGGAGGTATCGATTTCAATATCGCGATGACTGAAAGTGGGCTGGGAGAGGAAGTTTCGAGTGGGATGTATGAGTGATTAATCGAGGGTTCGTGTGATAGCTGGCCATTGTCTTGGATTTTATTAGCCATGTAATTAGGGTCTATGGGCTATGAATTTTTTTTTCCCCCAATCGTAAAAATTGAGTTTTGTGTTAATATCGTTGCGTTCTTTTCAAACAAAAGGGCATTAATTCGCTTCTGTAGGAGGAAGCAAAATAAAGTGTTAAATTGATTTCAGTGATAATTAAATTAATATTGAGCTTATTAAATTAGTTTAACTGTGATAAAGCTGAAATTTAATTTCACATCAAGTGGATAAGTTTTTGAAAGATCATTTTCTTTTATGGTTCACATTCAGTTTTTAGAATAGATATGTCCTGCGAAACCATCCAGCTAACCCTTTACCCGTTACACTGCTGCGTACGCAAGAACGACGATGACTGCAAGTGCGCAGCAGTAGTAGTAGCGGAACTTCCGAGGGCGCGAGCGAGCAAAACACATTAGCGCTTAATCGGGATTGATTGAGCGAGGCCAAATTAAGGAGAGTCTCTCACTCTATCCCGTATTTACAGCGCGGCCCTATATTTAACCCTGAGTCATCGTGCCGGCGTCCACTTACCCCACCCGCACGAGCGAGCGTCTCTCTTTCTGGAAATAGATTTAAAATTTATCTTCCCGAGAATCAATATTGGCGGAGTTTAGCGCCTCGAGAAATGTGATTAATAATTTGCGGGATCGGAGCTTCTGGCGCTGTTTACTCGAATCTTTAAAGGTTGATGTTTGCTGTGTGGGTTCGCCGTCGTCGTCTAGAACATGCGCGTAACCGGAGGCAATGGAGTCCATTTTCTGACATAATGAAAAATAATGTCAAGTTTATTTAAGGGTATAGGGATTCAATGTGAAAAATTGGCGCTTTTGCCGTAACGGTCGATACCGATTTGGCTTATATTAAAAGGATAGGAGGTCCGATTAAAAAATCTGATTCC